>OY992878.1:47244443-47354443 GCA_963921405.1 Cepaea hortensis | reverse complement strand
TGTCTGTCTGTCAAATAGACCCATCCCTCTGTCTCTCCCTCGTCTATCCCTCCCTCCCTCCCTGTCTATCTGTCTGCCTACCCGTCCCTCCGTCTCTCCCTCCGTCTCTCCATCCCTCCCTCCCTCCCTCCCTGTCTGTCTGTTTGTCTATCTATCTATCTCTGTCTGTCTGTCTGTCTGTCTAATAGACCCATCCCTCTGTCTCTCCCTCCGTCTATCCCTCCCTCCCTCCCTGTCTGTCTGTCTGTCTGTCTGCCTACCCGTCCCTCCGTCTCTCCCTCCGTCTCTCCATCCCTCCCTCCCTGTCTGTCTGTCTGTCTGTGTCTGTCTGTCTGTCTGTCTGTCTGTCTGTCTGTCTGTCTGTCGGTGTCTGTCTGTCTGTCTGTTTGTCTATCTATCTATCTCTGTCTGTCTGTCTGTCTGTCTGTCTAATAGACCCATCCCTCTGTCTCTCCCTCCGTCTATCCCTCCCTCCCTCCCTCCCTGTCTGTCTGTCTGTCTGTCTGTCTGTCTGTGTCTGTCTGTCTGTCTGTTTGTCTATCTATCTATCTCTGTCTGTCTGTCTGTCTAATAGACCCATCCCTCCGTCTATCCTTCCCTCCCTCCCTGTCTTTTTGTCTATCTATCTATCTATCTATCTATCTATCTATCTATCTATCTATCTATCTATCTATCTATCTATCTATCTATCTATCTATCTATCTATCTATCTATCTATCTATCTATCTATCTATCTGTCTGTCTGTCTGTCTGTCTGTCTGTCTGTCTGACCCGGCCCGTCTTCGCCCAGACCCTGATGGGGAGCATCTCATTTAATTCATATAAGTAGTCATATAAGTTCCCGTTCCGACTATCTATCTGTCTGTCTGTCTGACCCGGCCCGTCTTCGCCCAACTCCTGGTGGGGAGCATCTCATTTAATTCATATAAGTAGTCATATAAGTTCCCGTTCCGACTATCTATCTGTCTGTCTGTCTGACCCGGCCCGGCATCGCCCAACTCCTGGTGGGGAGCATCTCATTTAATTCATATAAGTAGTCATATAAGTTCCCGTTCCCGACTGTCTGTCTGTCTGTCTGTCTGTCTGTCTGTCTGTCTGTCTGTCTGTCTGTCTGTCTGTCTATCTATCTGTCTGTCTGACTCGGCCCAGCCCATGGTGGAGAGCATCTCATTTAAATTATATAAGTAGTCATATAAGATCCCGTTCCCGACTATCTGTCTGACTGTCTGTCTGTCTTGGGTAAATGTAGGAGGGAGGAGGAAGAGGGGGGTGGAGGAGGGAAGAGGAGGGAGGAGGAGGGAGGAGACAGGAGGAGTAGGGAGGAATAGGAGGGAGGAGGAGGGATTAGGAGGAGGAGGGAGGAGTAGGGTGGAGGAGGAGGCGAGGAGGAGGGAGGAGGAAGAGGGAGGAGGAGGGAGAAGGAGGGAGGAGGAGAACGCAGGAGGAGAAGGGAGCAGGAGGAGGAGGAGGTGGGAGAGGGAGGAGGAAGAGGGAGAAGGAGGAGGAGAGAGTAGGAGGAGAAGGAGGGGGAAGAGGTGGAGGGGAGGAGGAGTAGGGAGGAGGAGGAATGTGAAGGGAGGAGGAGGGAGGAGGTAGAGGGAGGAGGAGGAGGAGGGAGGCGGAGAGAGGAGGAGGGAGGAGGAGGAAGAGGGAGGAGGAGGAATGTGAAGGGAGGAGGAGGTAGAGGGAGGAGGAGGAGGGAGGAGGAGGAGTGAGGAGGAGGAGAGAGGAGGAGGAGAGGGAGGAGGAGGAAGGAGGAGGGGAGGAGGGAGGAGGAGGAGGAGGGAGGAAGAAGGAGGATGAGGGAGAAGGAGGGATGAGGAGAAGGAGGGAGGAGGCGGAAGAGGGAGGAGGAGGAATGTGAAGGGAGGAGGAGGTAGAGGGAGTAGGAGGAGGGAGGAGGAGAAGGGAGGAGGAGGGATGAGGAAGAGGGAGGAGAAGGAAGAGGGAGGAGGAGGAATGTGAAGGGAGGAGGAGGGAGGAGGTAGAGGGAGGAGGAGGAGGGAGGAGGAGGAGTGAGGAGGAGGAGAGGGAGGAGGAGGAAGGAGGAGGGGGAGGAGGGAGGAGGAGGAGGGAGGAAGAAGGAGGAGGAGGGAGAAGGAGGGATAGGGAGGAGGGGGAGGGAAAGAGGAAGAGGGTAGGAGGAAGAGTGGAGAGGAGGAGGGAGGAGGTAGAGGGAGGAGGAGGAGGGAGGAAAAGGGAGGAGGGAGGAGGAGAGAGGAGGAGGAGGGAGGAGGTAGGAGGAGGAGGAAGAGGGAGGAGGAGGGAGGAGGAGGAAGGAGGAGGAAGAAGGAGGAGGAAGAGGGAGGAGGATGGAGGAGGGAGAGGGAGGAAGAGGGAGGAGGAGGAAGGAGGAGGAAGAGGAAGGAGGAGGAAGAGGGAGGAGGAGGATGGAGGAGGGAGAGGGAGGAGGGGAAGAGGAAGAGGGTAGGAGGAGGAGGGGAGAGGAGGAGAAGAAGGGAGGAGGAGAAGGAGGAGGAGGAGGGAGGAGGAGGGGAGAGGAGGAGGGAGGAGGCAGAGGGAGAAGAAGGAAGGAGGAGGAGGAAGGAGGGAGAGGAAGGAGGGAGAATGAGGAGGGGAAGAAGGAAAGGGAGGTGGAAGAGGAGGAGGAGGGAGGAGGAAAGAGGTAGGGGGAGGAGGAGGTAGAGGGAGGAGGAGGAGGAAGGAAAGGGAGGAGGAAGAGGAGGAGAAGGGAGGAGGAGGGTGGAGGGAGGAGGAGGGAGGAGGTAGGAGGAGGAAGAGGGAAGAGGGAGAAGAAGGGAGAAGGAGGAGGGAGGATGATGAGGGAGAAGGAGGCAGGAAGAGGAGGAGGGAGGCAGGAGGAGGAGGGATGAGGAGGGAGAGGGAGGAGGAGGGAAGATGAGGGAGGAGGGGGAGGAGGCGGAGGGAGTAGGAGGGAGGAGGATGGAGGAAGAGGGGAGAGGAAGAGGGGGAAGGAAGAGGGAGAAGGAGGAGGGAGGAGGGAGAGGGATGAGAGGGAGGAGGAAGAGGAGAAGGGTGGAGGGAGGAGGTAGAGGGAGGAGAAGAGAGGGGGAGAGAGTTCGCCATTCCGAATTCATACTCGTCTAGTTCTTCCCTTCTACACGACTGTAGATAACTTCCTTACAAATAAAAAGATGAATTGTTATTGATATTGCCGTGGCATGGAGGAATATCAGCAGCAGAGTTGATCCAAAAAACCAAAGACTGAGATCTACGGAGAGCCATGAACGCCTACGCCAGCCGGCACGGCACTTGATGATGATGATTGCCGTGTGACGATTCTGTGTAGTCACGTCATTTTCTTCCCTTCCCGTAGCGTTTTGGTTCGGGGATTCTTTCATCATCATCATCATATATTTACGTACGTATTTTGGGAGGGGGAGGATGGAGGAGGAGGAAGAAGAAAAAAAAAAACTATGACAGTTGACAGCTCTGGAATGAAAGGAAGGCGTGTAGAAAATTTCAATCCAATCGGATGGGCCGTTCGCGAACAAATAAAGGACATACATATTTACATACATACATATATATATACATACACTTTGTTTTATAGATATAGATTTGTGTGATAATTTTTAAATTGTGCATTATACCATGTCGGATGAACATAATACCCCCTTCCCGCTGTTTTCCCATTATATTGTTGTAATTTACATCAAGGAGTGTTCTCTTTTCGTGTTGATTAATGTAAGGTTTTGTGGTGTTAAATGTGATATTGTTACATACATTTAACATCAGTTCTAGAGGTGAGCAGAGTGTGGCAAGGAGACAACACGCATCAAGTTATTCAGAGCAAGTTTGCTCCTCTCTTGAGTGCAGTGACATGCTCTTGAGTGCGGTGACTGGCTCTCATGACCTTCTACTGGAATACCTTTCTCTTATCTAGAAGATGGGGACGGAGCGCTTATGGGAATGCCCCGAATGCTGTGATGTCGGTTCCTAAATCAATCAATCAATCAATCAAGCAATCAATCAATCAATCTCTTATCTAAAAGAACCTGATTCTATTACCTGTCTCTAGCCCTATGGAGTCTTATGGGTAATTCCTAGTTTTCTGTTGTAGTCGGTCTTCTCGAATAGGGATATCTTGCTCCCTCTTCCGAATCTACTTTACCATATGTATGAGTGCTGATGTATTAGTGCTGATGTATTAATGCTGATGCAATAATGGTGATGTATGAGTGCTGATGTATGAGTCATGATGTATTAGTGATGATGTATGAGTGTTGACGTATAAGTACCGATATAAGAGTGCTTATGTATGAGTGCTGATGTATGAGTGCTGATGTATGTGTGCTGATGTCCGAGTACTGATGTATCAGTCATGATGTATGAGTGCTGATGTATGAGTGGTGATATAGGAGTGATGAATGTGTGCAGATGTATCAGTGATGATGTATTACAGCTAATAAATAATGATCAACAGACCTAGCACCACATTCCCACAATATCAAGACGACGTGAAAACAAGCCCATCACCAATTGCTTCTGCCAATAAAACACATACCACACAGCAACGAATGTTATCTTTACCATAGCTTTTCTGGAATCGAACCAACAACAGTCATCAGTCAATTCTCCCCACGAAGCCGCATTACGAAGCTAATCGGCAAGAAGGATTCAAACTTATTGATAGGCAGGGGGAAATAGTTTCCGTTTCCAAACGTAAAAATATTACTTACTGTGTAATTTGCATTTTTATTTGGCAAATTTCGAAGCAAAACTCCACCCCTGTCAATCAAAACGCAGTCGTGTATGAATAATCTGACCCCTCAAATTGAAGGCAGGGCTATTTTTGACTGCACTTTGTCGGGACTTCGTGCCGTGCAGATAATTCCCGAATTCAGTCAACACGAGAAATGGGATGATTAACTGGGAATAGTAACAGAGAACGCCGGGGAATTTAATATCCGTTGACTGTTTCGATGGAATGCTTGGTCAGACAATATTTCCCGCTGTAACTGATCCACATTTGATGTGCCGTATAAAGCCGTGAAACGGTTGTGTAGAATTCTAACAATTAAAGAGTACACGTTGTATCTATAAATCGTAATGGCGGGAAACAGATATGGCAGAAGTTTTGGCTGTGGACAGTTAGGCAGAGGGACGGGGAGTATGGTGCTATGTAGGTGTATAAAAATGTTGCATTCATTTGTTAGTAGAACCCAACTTGTCCTAGCTAGGTACTACTAGTTCCACGAGGTCAGTATCACACGTCTGTTACTATAATCCAGCATGTCCTAACTAGTTTACTACTCCCACTTCTTCAATAATAAATTTGTTTTACTTCAACCCAGCCTGTCCTATATAGTTTTTACTTCCACTTCTTCAATAATACATTTGTGTTACTTCAACCCAGCTTGTCATAGCTAGTTACTACTTCCATTCGTTCAGTATCACATATGTGGTACTATAACCCAGCATGTCCTAGCTCGTTTATTACTCTCACTTCTTCACTAATACATTGGGAACCTGGCCAAGCCGACACATCACAAACCTCCTACATCATCGATTGGACGGCCAATTTTGGAAACCAGTCACGTGATTGATAGGGACAATGCGTTTCACGTGGTCACACACAGAATGGTCGCTTGTTAAAGGTTGCTGAAACAATTGCCATTAATCGACAGAAGCCAGTCTTGTGCAAACACAAAGACATTTTAGTCAGTTTAAAATTACCGTGGTAGACAATTTAAATTACTGTGTGAATATGTGTATATTTCAGCTTGAAGAGTTTATCTAATCACTTTAATTTATGTTGTGTGATTTCTGCAGTATGTACTTGATGAGATGCAGCAAAATATGCCAGGCAATAAATCATGCAGTCTATTGTTTGTGTCTTTGTTATTCAATATAATACATTTGTGTTACTTCAACACAGCCTGTCCTAGCTCGTTATTACACCAACTTCTTCAGTAATACATTTGTGTTACTTCAACCCAGCATGTCAAATGTAGTTATTACTTCCACTTCTTCTGTAGCTCACGTGTGCTACTTCAAGCCGGTCTTTCCTGGTTGGTATGTCGGTCTTTCTACTCTATACATCTATCACAATATTGCAACAACTGCCTGGAACACATACGCGTACACACAGACAGGAGAGAGAGAGAGAGAGAGAGAGAGAGAGAGAGAGAGAGAGAGAGAGAGAGAGAGAGAGAGAGAGAGTTAATGTTACTACAAAAGTAATTATTACAATGCCGGTTTAGTAACCAAGTTTCACTCCAAGAGGGTTTGGTAATTAGCCTCGCTATGACTTTGTGTTTATGGGTCTACGAGAACCGCCTAGCCACAACCGTTTGTCGTCTAAATGTTTATGTGAATTTCCCCGAGCTTGCGCGCTTTCGAGATTTGCAAGGAGAACCTAAATAAACACAATTGTGCACTGAGCTGTTTAACATGATTGGAAAATAAACAGATTCATTGAGGTCGATGGGCCGGGGTCTCACAGCATGACTACAACTGGTACCAATGGATCCCAAACCTTCTCCCAGTGAGCCCAGGTAATATTACCTTGTCGATTATCAGAAGCAGCGTTGATGGAGTCAGGATCAGCGTGGCCGAATTGATAAGAGCGCTGGCTTTTTTAACTTCCTGCGTGCAGATGCCGAAATAGCGGGTTCATCCCCTACATCGGTCAGCTTGACTAACATGTTAACTTCTCGTCCTTGACTTGGGGACGTAAATTAAAGTACCTCAGAAGTCCAAATTGGTCAGTCTGATGGCGAGGGACACTGGTAATAGGAAAAGCTAACCCACACGTGTAGCAAGTGTGTGAGCTACAACTTAGTTTAAAGCGACTGAACGCAAGAAAAAAAAAAAAAATCTGAAGCAGCAATGAGAAAAACAACAACCATTTTGCGGCCCGTAACTCAATAGTTCCAATATAGCCGTTGTATTTGTCCGCAATTTCTGAACAGGAATTTACATTTTTATTAATGGCTGTAATCATTTTCAGATGTAAGAAACATGTCAGCTCATTTACATGTCAATAAGGCATATTAGAAGTATGGTGTTAGCTCGGTAATTCGTTGACCGAAAAGGACTGGTGGTGTCAAGCGGTAAGTAGTTCGCTAGCAGACGTTACTTTCCCATAGAAATGTCTATCATTTAATGTATGCAACATGGCTGACCCCTGAGCCGTACTAGTCCGAAAAGACATTAACAGCTGCAACAACTGAGGATTGAAACCAGTTTGCTATTTGTTGTTAGATAGATGCACTAACCACTACACTATAGCTGCCCCGATGCTTTCCTGTACAAATACAGCATGTACTTTACTACAGGACCACGCAGTACGTAATAAGAACCAACCTTCATATAGTAAATATAGTTGATTGGTTTGTTGATTAGTTGGTTGGTTAATTGGTTGGTTGGTTTGTTGGTTGGTTATTTGGCTGGTTTATTGGTTGGTTGTTGGTTGGTTAATTGATTGGTTGGTTGATTGATTGATTGATTGATTGATTCGTTGGTTGGATGGTTGATTGTTTCGCAGGTTGGTTGTTTGGCTGGTTGGTTGGCTGGTTGATCGATTGTTTGTTGGTTTGTTGATTGATTGGTTGGCAGCCTTTTGCAAGATGGAAAACATACTGACCAATAAAAAGTTGTCATTTGCAACAAGAAAAAGCTTGTTGAGGTGCTACATAGAACATGTAGTTTTGTATGGATGTGAAGCGTGCACAATGAGCAGACAAGCTGAAAAACATATGATGGCTATGAAAATGTGGTTTCTGAGGAAAATGCAAACAATACCATGGACAGACAGGGAAAAAAAAAACAATGACCAAGCCCTGCAAGAAAGAAATGAAAATCATACACTGATGAGTGAAATTAGACGTAGACATTCCAAACTTTTTGGTCATGTTATGAAAAGAAATACATTGGAGAACTTGGTGACATTTGGCAAAATCAAGGGGAAGAGAACAAGAGGAAAGCAGAGAAGTAAATACCTGGATGTTTGGCCACGTGGTATGGTCGAGACAAGAACACTGAGCTGATCCACGACTCTGGTGATTGAGTGAGATGGCGAAACATGACCGCCCACACTTACCGACATGGCACAGGATGAATGAACCGGCAACATATAAAATATGTACCAAGAAAATAGAAAATAGGTACCAGGAACATAGAAAATAGGTACCAGGCCAGGAAAGTAAAACGGTCAGTGCGGTATTGACCACATCAACGTTGGAATGCCAATGGATTTAATAATATAAAGCAGGCACAATTCTCCCAAAACGCCTCCTGGCGCAAAATTGTGAAAAACAAAGGAGGGTCCTGTAAGTTAACTTTTCAATTCCTGACCAGCCATACTTATTCTAATCTCAGCACCTCGGATATTGTCGACAAGAGTTCCACTCTCTACACACATGTTGTGAGATGGTCTACATTATGTCTCCGTTATAGACAAGAGCTTGTGCGCTGAGTCTAAAATATATGTTCTAAGGATTACATATTTTTGCTCCGGTGTATTCTAGCATAGTTAGACGGAAGAGTGCTTTCCAATATGTCAACTTCTGCCACGGTTTGTTCCATCAATTTCTAAATATTATTTTTCCAGCGCATTTTTTGGGTTTTCTCTTTATCCTAGGGGTTTCAGGAGTACAGTGTTGAACAAATTTAATGACCACTTTCGTAATCAATATTTAACATAACGCCCCTTTTCATCTAGCAAATGAGGTGATGGTTCATATTTAATATTACTGCTCTTGACAGCTAATTAGATCATGATTTGCGTAACTGTTTCGGGTAGAGGTCGATACGGGGTTGTTTAGATCAAAACTTTGAGTGTAGATACGATGGGTTGGTTAATGGGTCATGGATTATTCGCAAAACCCGTGAGTGGGTGAGTTCTTAAACAAGGATAAGTCAACATGTCTTCTTCTTCTTCTTCTTCTTCTTCTTCTTCTTCTTCTTCTTCTTCTTCTTCTTCTTCTTCTTCTTCTTCTTCTTCGTTTTTCTTACCAGGTGAATGTGTCACAACTCTCCATGCACCTCAGATATCAGCGTGCAGGACTTCAGCGTGCACATGTGTCAGATTGACTGTCTTTAGTTACATTCCATCCCAGATAACAGGCCCTATCTACCCTTGGATATGTATGCTTTTCCTAGCAATTGTCAGAGCAGCGGCTAGACATCCTACACTTTTGCGATGTCCAATTGTCGAGTTGTCTTTAACTGATATATACATATTCACTCTACAGCACGGAGTCAAGTGGTGTCGTGGGCAGAGGTTGCCGGCCTGTGAATGTAAGCGCCTGCGGCATTGTTTAACGGGACTGATGTAAGTAGGGTTTAGATGAGCTGTGTGTATACCATTGTAGATGATTAGATAACCTGGATAGCAGGCCGTACTACAATAATTGTGCAACCGAATATTGTGTGTGTAGATGGAAGGAACATTGCAGCGACCAGTGGGTGTGTCGTATAGAAACAATACATGATGCCATTCTATAACTCTGAGGCAATGAGTTGTGTTCTCTGTGTGTCAGCGTACATTCCATAAAGAGTGTCAACGCAGCAGCAGCAGCCCAATACCCTAGTTACGTCGGCAAGTGCTCGTTGGCAATGCACATATCGCACACCGGACCTCCTGTTTTTTCGCACTCATCTGAAAAGACTAGGTATCTGATTTGACTACCCAATAGATAAGGGGATGAGCGATATCATTCGATACCGTTGGTTCTAGTAAACATGCCCTGCCGTATGCAGGGATCAAACCCGGTACCTTCTGTGTCTGAGGCAGACACCCAACTTCTCTGCACGGCTCCACTTGAGATAGCTATTCGACACAAGATCATTAGGGACTCGACATTTAGCCAGCGAACCTCGTCATGCCGAAGTTCCATCTAACAAGTAAAGCGATCGACCATTGTAGCTAGAACTACAATGCCAGAGATCTGTTTATAACAATGTGTTTTAGATTGTGCTTTCTGAAGTGGCGTATAGGGAAATGTGATCTCAGGAATACAAACATAATTGATGGGCTTTGTTGCTCAATGATTTCGGGCTGCAACAATGAGCCACAGTAATTCATACAGCAGCATAACGACAGCAACATCATTGCAATATAAATTAAAAAACTTGACCTAAAACTTAAGCCTGTTATACGCCTGTAAAGCTTTAAGACCATCTCATTCTTTTGGAAGCCTGAGTGCACGGAGCGGCCGACGAGCGCATACATCGAACCTTCGTCAGACAGGGTTCCTGACATTATCAGAGCAACCTCCTAACAGTTCATCTAACGCGCTCGCTATTGCCGATAATGTGCTTCTACGGTTGGAAATCATGAACTAGAACAAGACTTCTTATTCAATGTTAGTATATTTGAAACTATCCCTAATTCTTGATAGCTTCTTAAGATTCCAAGGAATACCCTTATTAGTGTGTCGCAAAGCTCAGGTTTGGGAACCGTTTCAATAAGAGATTGCCAATTTAGTTAATTTGTTTTCCTGCTCAAGTTTCCCCACTGTTTACTGGAAATAGCTATCTTTATCATCAGCACCTTAATTCCCGATGAAACTAACAGAGAAATGAAAGCACAACTGTGGCCAGTGTGGCCTTATTAGAGAGACTTAGTTCTCTTAGTTCCTACTGCATGGAAATGATGTTACTTTAATCTTCTTCTTCTTCTTCTTCTTCTTCTTCTTCTTCTTCTTCTTCTTCTTCTTCTTCTTCTTCTTTCCTCATTAACTTCCCTTCTCTGTTTCTCTCTTGCTCTTCTTCTCCTTCATCATCACCACCATCATCATCTGCTTCTTCCTTTTATTCTTTTTCTTAACCCCTTAACTTCCTTCCTCTGTTTCTTATCATCATCATCATCATCATCATCATCATCATCATCATCATCATCATCATCATCATCATCATCATAATCATCATCATCATCATCATCATCATCATCAATCTTCTTCTTCTTCTTCTTCTTCTTCTTCTTCTTCTTCTTCTTCTTCTTCTTCCTCCTCCTGTTCTCTTTTTCCTCCTCAACTTCATTTCTCTGTTTCTCTTTCTCTTCTTTTTCTCCTTCATCATTACCATCATCACTACCATCATCATCATCTGCTTCTTAATTTTCCTCTTCTTCTTTCCTCCTCAACTTCCTTCCTCTGCTTCTTATTCCCGTATTCATAATCATCATCATCATCACCATCGTCACCTTCTTCTTTTCTTTGCGCCTCAGATTCCTTCCTTTGTTTCTCCTCCACATTTTCTTCTTCTTCCACCTGTACCTCCTTATCTTCTTCCTCTTCTTCTTACTCCTCATCCTCTTCCCACCCTTCGAATTCCACTTCCTCTTTGTTCTCTTCCACGAACCCAATGCCAGCAGGAGATCATCGCGTGTGTCCCACAGTTTCTCTGCCACTGTCACAAACCCCTCTCCACATACAAACATCACACCACAAAACAGTCCCGACTCTTAACAGTGCCAAGCTTCGGTAGAAGCTAATAGTTTCTGACCCTTTCTGTGCCAGATTCGCCCGGCGCCAAAGTGTACACATCTTTGTGCACGATGTTTATATAACAGGAAGTTAACCCGCGCATTCTTGCATTCTTCGCCGGCACGCTTTCTGGCCTCATTCAGTCATTTTTTGTCCTATGTGCAGTATTTATGTTTAACTTAACAATGAATTTTTACGTTTAGTTTGATATAGCCGTCTCCGTGGCTAAGAGTTTGCGGAAGCGATTCGTGAGCCCGCTTACCTGTGTTCGAAACGCAGATGCGACCGATTTGTCAGCAGACCGCGTCGCGCTGGGTTTTATCGTGTTGGTATGGAAGCCGGTCGTTTAGAAAGCAATAGCAAACTACTGAATGTAAACTTGCCAAGACATCAACAACAGCAGTTAAATGCTGGTGTTAACAGCAATTTCCTGTAAATAGGATATAAAAAAATTTTTTTTATAGCTTTCGGAACGAGAAGTCAAAGTTTAAATCCACCTGACCGGTGTATAATGAACTCACTACCCACCATCAGCGCACAGGAAGTTTAAGGGCGATGTCGTTAAAGGTTACAGCCATGTCGACTTATATTTCATGCATATAACCACAATCAATGTCCACACACCTTTCTTACCATTAACTATTCGGAGACTCCCGAGGAAGTGGTGGGCTGGATCTTCGGAGTTCGTGCTTTGTGAAACCGAGCCATATGGGTTAAAACCTGGTGCGATGAAGGCGCTCTTAGTCTTTAAACCCTCTTAAACCTTGTAGTTTCATTCAACTAGCTTGCGTGTGGTGACAGCTTAGCCTGTTGACCGGTTAAGTCTGCCGTGTTTCAGTGTGTAGTTCAACATTTCTCCGTGTATTCACACACAAATGCCTGGGCACTGTCCTCTGTGTCTTTACAGCATACATTTAGCAAAGGAGGAGCCGAAGTAGCGGCAGGGGCTGTCGCGCCGATCTGCTGGCCTGGCGATATGTGTTCGAATCACCGTTGAGAAGAGGATTTGTAAAGACTGACCATACACTGCATACAGTGAATAGAAAATTTTGCATGTCCTCTCAGGACGTTGCCACCAACCCCATGGTTAGTGAATTGTATGTTCAGTAGTTTGTCTTTGCTCTCTGAACGAGAACCCAATCTTTAAGTCAAAGTTGAATTAACCCACTGCCCCGCTATCAGAGCACTGGAGATTTTAGAGAGCGGGAGGGAGAGAGAGAGGGAGAGGGAGAGAGAGAGAGAGAGAGAGAGAGAGAGAGAGGGGGGGGGGGGGGGTCTTAACCTAAGTGAGTATAACACAAGACATATATAATGTCATCTGTGTTGCATTAACCAACTCAGGCCTAGTTAGTGGCTACTCCCAATGCTCCAGTAACACGTGTTGCTTAAACCCAGCATGTCCTAGCTCGTTATTACTCCCACTTCTTTGATAATGTCGGCTCCGTGGCGATGGTGTTACAGACGTAGTTCGTTATCCCACAAACCGCATTCGAAACACAGCTGCGGGCGATTTGGCAGCAGACCGCCTTGCGTAAATTATTATGAAACGGTATGAGTTCCGATCGTTCAGGAAGCAATGGCAAACTACTGAACGCAAACTTGCCAAGAGATCACGAAAAGACAAAGATGCTGAGGTTGACTGCGATGTCATGTAAAGGATATGCAACTAACTCAGATTTCTTCGGTAATACAATTGACTCATCAAATGCGTAGAGTATATCAAACATTAGTTCTGCTGTAGATTACTTCGCATAGTATACTAAACATTAGTTCTGCTGTAGATTATTCACGGAGTATACCCTAAACTATAACCGTTAACAATTGTTTCACAGAGTATGTCAAACATTAATTACGTTATCATATACGTCACAGCGTATGTCAAACGTTAGCTACATTATTATTAATTCCGAAAGTAGGTCAGTCGTTGGTTCTATTATCACTTATTTAACAAACTATGTCAAACGTTAATTCTATTATCATTTAATTAACATAATACGTCAAACGTTAGTTCTATTATTATTTACTTTACAAACCCTGTCAAATGTTAGCTCTATTATCATTTAATTCTGAAAGTACGTCAATCGTTAGTCGTATTATCATTTAATTCTGAAAGTACGTCAATCGTTAGTCGTTTTATCATTTAATTCTGAAAGTACGTCAATCGTTAGTTCTATTATCATTTAATTATGAAAGAACGTCAATCATTAGTTTTATTATCATTTACATCACAAAGTACGTCAATCGTTAGTTCTATTATCATTTGCATCACAAAGTACGTTAGTCGTTAGTTCTATTATCATTTGCATCACAAAGTACGTCAGTCGCTAGTTCTATTATCACTTGCATCACAAAATACGTTAGTCGTTAGTTCTATTATCATTTGCATCACAAAGTACGTCAGTCGTTAGTTCTATTATCATTTGCATCACAAAGTACGTCAGTCGTTAGTTCTATTATCATTTGCATCACAAAGTACGTCAATAGTAAAGAGCTTCAAGTACCTAGGAAGTATAATATCATCAAATGGCAGATCAGAAGACGAGATAGAAAATAGGTGCAATAAGGCAAATCAACTCATTGGACAAATGGCACCAATACTAAAGAACAAACATGTATCAATAACTACTAAGAAAGCACTTTACAACACAATCTTCCTACCAACTCTGTGCTACCAATGCCAAACCTGGACAATGACAGAAAAAGAGAAAAGAAAAATCACAACAACAGAAATGAGGTTCCTGAGAAGAATACTCAACGTATCAAGAAGAGATAAGATCAGAAATGAAGAAATCAGGACTAAAGTGGGGGTTAAAGCTGCTCTAGATTTTATTAGAAAGCAGCAAGTCAAATGGTTTGGCCATGCAAGTAGGCTACCAGTCAACAGCATGCCACAACAAGCAATGATGTACAGACCAGATGGAAACAGAGGAAGAGGCCGACCACGTAAACGTTGGACGGAGGAAATAACAGAATCCATGGGAATGTCGATATACGAAGCCCATAACCGGGCACTCTCACGAAGTTTATACTTCTCCTCGACACCGCAAGGTACAAGAGGAACATGATGAGATGAGATGAGAGTACGTCAATCGTTAGTTCTATTATTATTTGCATCACAAAATACGTCAGTCGTTAGTTCTATTATCATTTGCATCACAAAGTACGTCAGTCGTTAGTTCTATTATCATTTGCATCGCAAAGTATGTCAGTCGTTAGTTCTATATTCATTTACTTTATAGAGTATACCAAACACTAAATGTCCTATCATCGACTTCACAGAGTCTTCCAAACGTTTGTTTTCCTATCAGTTACATTACAAAGCATTC
Organism: Cepaea hortensis; assembly: GCA_963921405.1. Classification (NCBI taxonomy): domain Eukaryota; kingdom Metazoa; phylum Mollusca; class Gastropoda; order Stylommatophora; family Helicidae; genus Cepaea; species Cepaea hortensis. The sequence goes on along the minus strand of OY992878.1, from coordinate 47,339,700 downwards.
CAAAAATTAGTCCATTTATCAGGAACTTCAGAAAATATACCGGACGCTAGCTCCATTATCCGAAACCTCATACACTACACCAGGCGTTATTTAGGGGATGGAGAAGAACAGAAGAAATGTCAACACAACGTCTGCACTGCTGAAATACCAAAGGACTAGGCAGAACTCTTGACATAGCTGGCAATAAACCATTCCGCCTGCAGGTAAACTCTTGATGTCTGTTGTGTGCTAAGGAGCCACTAAGGTACACATGCCTAAACCTCAACCCAAGAAAAACAAAACCGGGACCAGAACTGAAGGTCTGTGCCAACAATGTAGATTGCAGGTATTATCAAGATTGGAAGAAATATAATATTCTCAACTACTTGATGATTTAGGCGTAATGAGAGAATTGTTAACATTATGAACTACTCAGAGACTAGTCTATTTTTTGCCATTTTTCAATGATGAGTGTTTTGTTTTGCTTGTCTATTTCTGTACTGAAGCGATGTAGATACTTGTAAGAAGACATCACACAGAGAAGTGCGTTGATATTAACGGAGCGGTGGCTGCGGCGCAGCTAGCACGTTTGGTTGCCGACCCAGTGGTTATGTGTTCGAAACCAGCTCGAGGTGGGAGTTAACAATACAAACGATCTAATTTCTCGGGTAGACCTAAGCTAAAGTGGGTATCAGGAATGTACTGGGTAGTAAAGGTGGCCATAGGTAATGTGAACATATCACCCATTGTATGTACTGATCCATAAAATATGGGGTTAGCACCATATACCAAATAAAACACGTATACATACTTACATACATATATACACAGATACACACATACACACACCTACTAACCACCCATCCTCCCTATCTATCTTTGTATACACACACACACACACACACACACACACACACACACACGCATCGGGAGTCCCCGTGACGAAGGGTTACGCCGCTCGCCTCGCAGTTCGAAGATTGTTGGTTCCATTCCGGCTGACGTTGTACAGTTGACGAGTGCAGTTTTTGTTTTCGGAGACTTCTGGGGATCGTCGTTGGAGCTACGGAGACTGCAACGCTTTCAGCAGGCCGCCCTGCGGAAAAAGACAGCCATATGGGATAAAACCCAGTGCAATGAAGTCGATACTATTGCCTTTTAATCCCTTTTTAAATACATATAGACAGACAGACGTACGGAGGCATGTACACACAAATACTGTTTTAAAAAAACTGTCATTTACTGCCATAGTATACTATATGGGGCACTCTTCCGAATTCCGGTCCCAAATAGTTCTGCAGTGAATAAGTTAGGGTTTAGGGTTAGGTTTTTGTTTTTTTAGCATATCCTTTTACAGGACTTAGCTGTCAACACCAGCATCTTTCAGCTGTATGTTGATCTCTTGGGATGATTACGCTCAGTAGTTTGCCATTGCTTTCTGAGCGGCCGGCTCACATACCCCGTAAGTTACCGATGCGATTCGAACCACTGCTGATTTGAACCGTCATCACGTTACCGACGAGAGTATACGAGATTACGGAGAAAAGTCATAACCTCTAAGCCACGAAGCCGGCAGGGTTAGGGTTAGTGTTAGTTATATAAAATTATTCACTGCAGAACTATTTGGGACCGGAATTCGGAAGAGTGCCATATATGGTACCTTGCGATGTATGACAGTGGGATCTTTATATACTTACAATATTAAACTGGAGTGAAAGAGTGGTATGTACATAGCCATACTGGTGCCAGCGTTTTCTTAGTATCTCCCAGACATTCTGTCTGAAGTCACGATCGCCGTTGTCAGCAAGAAAGATGGCCGACGCCTTGGGCGCAAACCGCAAAGTGCTGACCTTCACGTAGCTCAGAATTATAGAGATTAGTCCCCCTGACCTAGATGAATAACACAACCAGAAAGGGACACTACGGCCAGGTTTTGTTTGTGTTAAGTTAGTTTCAAGTCCTTTAGAGGGCGTGGCAATCAACGGTCTGTCAACTGTCATCTACTGCCAGTATAATACCTTGCGCCGGCTTCCTGGCCATAGAGGTTAGCGACTTTTCTCCGTAATCTCGTATACTCTCGTAAGTAACGTGACGACGGTGAGAATCAGCAGTGGTTCGAATCGCGTCGGTAACCTACGGGGTATGTGAGCCGGCCGCTCAGAAAGCAATGGCAAACTACTGAGCGTAATCTTGCCAAGAAATCAACAATCAGCTGAAAGATGCTGATGTTGACAGCGATGTCCTGTAAAGGATATGCAAACATTTATTTAATATAATACCTTGCGGTGTATGGCAGGGGAGTTTTTGAGCCTGAGGAATTAAGGCCGCCTGGCTAGTGCAGTCGCCGCGAACCGTGCAGGTTAGGGTTTTCTTTTTGCCATAGGCAAAAAAAAAATCCCACACCTTATCGAGGATTCGAACCCGGGAGTCCCGGAGGAGAATCCGGCGTTCTAGCCACTCGGCTAGCCGCTCCTCTCAACCCATTGTGATTTACTAAACAATTTTTTTGGGGTGAGATTTTGAAGTAGAATGAATATAAAAAGAGACATGTTTGTGTGTACACGTTTGTGTGTAGGGCTGGACTTGCATTTGGCACAATATAAGGAAGACAGTGTGTCTGCTTGCGTATATGAATGGGGGGAGGGGGTACATTTGGCACACTATAAGAAAGACGCGTGTCTGCGTGTATTTATGAATGGGGGTACATTTGGCACACTATAAGAAAGACGCGTGTCTGCGTGTATTTATGAATGGGGGTACATTTGGCACACCATAAGAAAGACGTGTGTCTGCGTGTGTTTATGATTGGGGGTCTATTTGGCACACTATAAGAAAGACGAGTGTCTGCTTGCGTTTATGAATCGGGGTACATTTGGCACACTAGAAGAAAGACGTGTTTCATAAGTCGGTTGTAGCTCATGCCATGAGAATCGAGTCACGCCGAAGAACGTGACAATCGTGGATCTTATCCCACGAAAGACTCGCCGAAGGTTTGTCACTAGAGCGAATGAACACAAGTCGCGAAGGTGACAAGGGATTGAGGTACGTGGCTGTTGTCGAGTATGGACGCACCACGTCATGAAGTTAGCGACGGCTAAGATTACGCCACTATTTTATACGTAATATGTGTTTAAAAAATGTGCTTGTATGTTAGATTATATGAACACATGGTTGTTTAATTGACAATGTTCATTCTAGAGCAGTGTTTCCCAACCTTTTTTGTGCTATGCCCCACCCAAGCCTTTCTACAATTTTTATGCCCCCCCCCCCCCAACATATACATTATTTTTAATATTCAAAGATTGAAATGTTCACTACAGAAACTTGAATGATAGGTTTTAGAAAGAAATCACTAGGAAATTATTGAGCAAACGCAGTAAGTAAATTTTCAAAACATATAATGGAGAACTACAATATACAAAACACTGATTAGACCAGTTGTGCTGTATAGCTCTGAAACCTGGAGTACAACTAAAGGAGACGAAGCCTTGTTACAAACCTTTGAGAACAAAGTCTTAAGACGCATATTTGGGCCGATTATGGATACACAAAGTGGAGAGTGGAAAAGAAGAAGCAACAAAGACATGTATGATCTGTTTAAGTCCCCGCTAATCACTGGTAGCCGGCTTCGTGGCTTAGAGGTTATGACTTTTCTCCGTAATCTCTTATACTCTCGTCGGTAACGTGATGGCGGTGAGAATCAGCAGTGGTTCGAATCGCATCGGTAACTTACGGGGTATGTGAGCCGGCCGCTCAGAAACAATGGCAAACTACTGAGTGTAATCTTGCCAAGAAATCAACATACAGCTGAAAGATGCTGGTGTTGACAGCGATGTCCTGTAAAAGGATATGCAAAAAAAAAAAAAAAAAAAATCACTGGTATCATGAAGGCTAATAGACTACAATGGCTGGGGCATATAGAAAGAATGGAAGATAATAGGGAAACAAACCTCGCTTACACTCAGGAAATAAATGACCGTAGACCCCGAGGTAGACCAATAAGACGGCGGAGAGATAATTGTCAAGGTGTATGACAATGTATGAATGAGTGAACGCAAGATGAGTATACGGACGAATGAAAGAATTAAAAATATTAGTATGAACAGTGATGCATTTTTTTCACACACACGAGTTTTTATGACTTGTCCGGGTCTTCTGTGTAAACCATGTGAATTACGTACTTTTATGTGTGTAGTAGCCACTAATGCATTACAGCAATGGTTGTTTTCCAGAATCCCAGATCGGCGAAGTACGTCATAAATTAAGCAGAGGCATTACTTTGTGACGTGCATTAACCTACCTGTGATACTTGAAGACTTAAATACATCGATTATAGACATATAGTTATGTTTCTAATTGCAACACATATAAAATAAAGATTTACACCCATACAAACAGGAATACAAACAGATAAAAATACAAACAGCAGCTTTTGCAAAGGGAGAGAACACTTGGTCAGGGGACACTACAGACTTATAGTAAGTTGAAGGGCGAGTTGAATGTTTATCCACAAGCGGGAGCGAGATAGGCGAACATCAGCATACACACAACTAATAAGAGAAGTGAATGTGCATTTCACGGGAGCCATGAATTATATATTCATGTATTGTATCCATAATAGGAGCAATTTGTTTTGGGATACCGGTTAATCGGTATTTTGAGGGGTATGAGTTTGTTAAACGGGCCCTGGTTCAACACAGCTCCCAAGAGTGTAATGTAATGACTCTTACTTAGAGTGGAGGTGTGTCAAGCTGATCTGAAACCAGTGGTTAGATACAGCAACTTGTTATCAGACTTGTTTGAGTCAGAAGTGGTACCTTATGACAGACCAGTGAACCCCTTGACAAATTAGATCAGACTAATTTTATATGCTACGACGACATTGCGTCACACCTACTACATTAATCTGGTGACGCAATACGGAGGACGACGAGAGCATGTCAAGGTGTTAGATACCACTAGGACAGACTAGGGACAGAAGAAGGGCAAGGACTGAGAGGACAAAGAGACAGTACCTCTATAAAGGTATAGACAGAGTAGAGACAGTACCCAAGCTAGGACTTAAGAACAGTTATAAGACCAGACTCAGGTGGGGACACTAACGTGTCATATTTAGGACAACAGAGGGACCAACCCCGAGAATAGGTCGTGAATACCGTGACGACGTAAACAGTAATAGAACTTTAGGGTCAACCAGTACTAAGACGACAGTACTACGTGACAAACAAAAAAGCACGTAGAGTTGCTGACCGCACGAGGAATTTTGACCACGTAGGCAAACGACGGACTGAGTTGAGTCAGACAGCGACGGGACGGTTTCCCGACAGGGCATAGTGTTTTTCTGAAGCCATTATCTAATGTTGTGAACGCATGTGATATTAGAGAGAGAGAGAGAGAGAGAGAGAGAGAGAGAGAGAGAGAGAGAGAGAGAGAGAGAGAGAGAGAGAGAGAGAGAGAGATCATGTTTAATGATATATATATATATACTGTGTGACGAGTGGCGACTATTGTATTGATTTGACAGACAGATAACGCCTTGTCGCAAATGTATGATTGTCAGGCTTGCCTGAAATAAAATCCGTGTATACCACCTGTACAAGCGAAGTTATATTTGAGGTATAGATGAAGTCGCGAGAATGCCTGTGCGGGTAACGCAAGACTGTGACAATAATATACATATACAGACCTACAAGCAATTGGAATCAACGACTGGCAAGAGAAGGTCAACCAGAGAGACGAATGGAGACGGATTGTATTTGCAGAAAAGAACCTCAATGACTCGGAATGCTGAAGAAGAAGATAATCGAGAATTACAATTCAAGTACACAATAATTTTAATGAAAGATTTTTCTATATTATTTTAATTATTAGTAATTATTTATTATTTAAATTTAGTGAGATCCTTGCCCTTGATACTTGCTGCAACGAGATTTTATGTGAGGTTCCACTTTAGTTAACTTCAGTCTTAAGTCTCCCCATTTTGTTATATCCAGCTGATTCTTCCATTTTGGAATTGCCCCCCTTAACAATCGAATTGCTCCCCTATGGGGCGTGGGCCCCACGTTGAGAAACACTGTTCTAGAGTGATTAGAGGATTATAGTAACAAAACTAAACTTAAGTCCGAGTTATATTCTTACAGGAGTGCAGAGTTGTGTTACTTCTCCTCCTTCTTCTTTGCGTTCATCTGGAGTGTTTTTTTTTTAGATGTGATTGCGGTGTGTCCAGTTAGGCACCCTTGGGTCGAAACCTTTAGGCCAACACATCCGACTTTTAGCGTGCAATTTAGACCAGGTTAGCATTCCTGGGAGACTCTCACTTTTGTGGTACCGTCCACATCCCAGCTTGTCAAGTTGGAATGGTCGAATGCTTCTCGATCAGCCCTCAAGGGGAGACAGGGACAGTCCATGGCATTTCCGCCATCCAGGGTGGCTTCCATAATTGCAGAGCCAACACATAGCGCCCTGCTGCTTGGCTCACCGAGTTAAATCGTCACGTCCTGCTCATGGCTGCTTTAATTCCTCACTTCAATATATTGAGCACTTCGTTCGCCCCGGGCCGTTCCCGCACAAACCAGACATGTCTGCAGACGGTATCCACTCAGCGAGTTTTCGATTCGGACATGTGCTTGTCGTTGTACCCGTCAGAGCTGTTCCGGGCACGACAGACATTCGGAAAACTAGCTAGTCAGAGCTGTTCCGGACATGAGCGGCGTTTGGAAACTAGGTAGTCAGAGCTGTTCCTAGCAAGAGACACATTCGGACAAGGCATTTCACTCGGACGTAAATGCGTAGTGCCAATTTTTATTTTTGCCATCCGTAGGACGGCAATTCCGACTTCGGTGGGCATTTTTAATGAGGTTAGCAATCCTCGGTTTTCGAGGCACGTTGGACTTATTGTTGTGATGTCGCCCACATCTCAGCTGGTCAAGATAGAACGGTCAAAGATAGAACGGTCAACCCTCAAGGAAAGACAGGGGCAGACCATGGGCGTTCCCCGCTATCCAAGGAGGCTTCTGTGACAGCGAGAAAAGAAGAGGAAGAAGAGAGAGGAGGGAGGGAGGAGAGAGAGAAGAGAAAGAAAGGAATGATGAGGGAACCGATATAAATAGTGTGAAGCCTAAAAGTTCGTTCCTCAGTCGAACTCTGCCTACAACGCACTATCTTTGATAATAAGGAAAGATGAAGAGAGAAAGAGAGAAGGAGAAAGAGGATGAGAGTGAGGGATAGGAAAGATTTAGGTTCGTGTCTCCGCGTGAGAACAATAGTTAATTACTATTGCACCATCAATGTCTCGTGGTGTATGTTATCAGGTTATAGAAGAGATGTACAGCCTCACAAGGTCTCTAAGCTACTCTACTTATATTACTTTAGACTGACAAGTCGAAATAAAAGACAACTCAATCATATATTTATTTCCTTCTGAACAATAACAGAGTGACAATCTACAACATAATCGCATAGAGTAATCAGTACATGCATTGCAGACACATAATGCATATTGAACTGTAATAATACGATGCTGCATTGCCTCACAAGAGAGAGAGAGAGAGAGAGATAGTGTAACAGCCTATGCAACTGGATGTTAGGGGAATGCCACTTATGATCACCTATTAACCGCATGAAGTAAAAGACTAAAGCTAGGAATTACACCGGCCTTTGTTTCGTAACTATCTTTCCGTAGGCTTATTAGTGGTCCATATATTCAGCCCAAATACTCATTGATCCATAGATTGATCCATCAATCCATATACCCAGGGATTATTTTGTTCAGATGAATATCTGTTTAGTCAAGTATGTCCGGTATGCTTGGGCAACTCCATTTTACCCAGGCCATGCCTGAAACATTATAAAACAATACCCGTGAGTTTTATGTGAGAATAAACCTTAGTCTTTCACTACCTACAAAGTCATTAACATCTATCGCTCCTTTATCTATACTAGTATTAGTATATCTTAGCCATAACATAAATTAAGAACCTTATTGTGAACACATATGTTTAACTAATATTATTTTCGCCTATTTCCCGACGCGCCGCCTACAGCCAACATTAAGTATTTAACCATTTATCCGAAGATTTGAACTCGTTGTCTGTACCACGCCAGGCCAACTTAACTACACAACAGCAGAAGCGCGACCTCCTTTCACCTATGTCCAGCGAACAAAAGACAACATTCCTTCCTGTGCCCGCCCCGTCTCTGGCCAACAATCTCACCTGCCCCTATTGTCTGGTTGACCTAGTGATCGCGAGTGCCTTGCTATCTTCTTCTGCCGTCTGCTGTGTTTGGTCGCTGTGTTTATATTCTTGCAATACTGCCATCTCTTCGTATTTACATGCAGTTGTACTCGCCTAGTTCTCATTAATCTTGTAGGCTAATTGCTCAGTTTACATGCACATATACAGTTTATCTACACTCTGCTTATCTAACCGATTAATATGACTCCCATCACTCTATTTCGGCCATTTAAATATAGGTCATATGCAGGACGTCGCATTCAGTCCTGATCCTTTGTCGACTGCTCATAATTATTTGGTAAGCTTACCTATGGTAGTTTGCTATAGCTCTCTAAACTAAGATACCTGATTATAATATACAATTAAACTAATTAGGTCTAAGTCTTATGTCAACTTACATTCAACTTCTGCCATCCAGTGGGTTTTCTGGTCGTCCTTCTGGGTTTCATTTGTCTCTGCCCAATCAATCGCTTGTCGTGGATCCCACTTGACCTTATTGTCCTATCTGACCTTTAGTCTCCTGCGTGGTTCCAACCGCAGTGTCCCTGGCTATGGTCGTCCTGTCTGACGTTTAGCCATCTACTGCAACTAACGAGCGGTCTCCTTAGCTGGCGGTCCTCTTAACTCAAGTGGCTTCCTTGCACTTAGCGACCCTCGGACTCTGCGTGTCTTTCCCTTCTTTGGCTTATCTGCCTTGGGTAGGTTCCGTTCACAGATCCTTAGTCGTTCTCACTCCTATCAGTGATTCAGACGAGTTCTAGCATGGGCGCTTGTCCGTCTTCCTTCACTTCCTCCTACTACAGATACTATACAGACTTGGGCACGGATTAGCCCAATTTCTGAAGTCCTGTTACTATGTTCCTTGGGCTGCCCCAATAGGGCACATACCCCCGCCACTCCCGGAGTCCACTATCAACTGTCCTCTCTCCTGTTCGACTCTTCTCCAACTGACTGGATCCCAAAGTATATATAACTTCTTGAGTTGGCGCATTTCTTGAATCACGTGACGTTTCTCTACCTTGTGAAAGACTACCCAATCAGTACCTCGCGTACTCTGCTTAATTTGCATCTTATTATTAATCTAACTACCTTCACCCTGTCTTCGAGTTCATAGTCCGCTGTGAGTGCAGGTGTGTTCCCACAGCCGTAAATCTGCCAGCCTACTGTATCTATTTTTACAGCCTTTGGAAACTTTTGGGTCATGGGGGAGTGTTCGTCCCCATATATCTAGCCCAATCAGTTGTATTTCTTGCCCATTTGACAGTTCCTATGCTAAGTTTGGCTTCATGTTTCCTGAATTTCGTATTTCACTAACAACGAAAGGTAAACCAGCGGTTAGCAGGCCGTGTCCAAGTCAGCGCCCGGCCACTGACTAATTTTGAACTTATACTGGTCGGTGAACTTTCTGTTTCAAAAAGGCGGTATGTGAAAACCATTTTTCCATACTGTCTCACTTCCATAGTTGCAGAGCCGGCACATATTGCTCTGAGACTGGGCTCACCCGAGGAATTGTCACGTCCTGCTCATGGCTGCTTTAATTCCTCACTTCCATCTATTGGGCATTTCGCTTGCCATTGGTCGCTCAAACACAAACCAGGAAGGGTCAGTCTGCGGACGACATACACTAGGTAAGCTTTCGCTTCGGACCACGCAATGGATTAGCTAGCCAGGCGTTCCATTTCGTGTTATTGAGACGTTTTTCCACCCTGACTACACTCGCTATGAGTATAGATACAGACATTTTTCGTAAGATTTGTGTTTAATAATGAGTTGGCGTAGTTTGTGTATAATAGCAGAGTCTAACCATCGGCAAAGTAAAGCGCTGAATACTGTCAGTGAAACGAGGCCAAGTACAAGAGAGTCCTTCTCTCGGTAAGGAGGAAGAAGCAGCGAGAGAAATAAACCACGGTGGCGACATGATGATGCTGAATGAAAATACAACTAATATCCATAGAAGAGGACAACATCTATTACTACCAGTCGTCAGAAAGACTTTATATATATATATATATATATATATATATATATATATATATATATATATATATATATATATATATATATATATATATATATATATATATATATAATTTCACCCAAGCCCAGATATATAACAATATGTATTACACCAATGTCGTGCCTTTGGTTTCGTGCCTCCCCAATTTCACTGCTCAGTGAACGGACATTTATACTATAATACTTGTTCATTTTATTGTGTACTATGTTTGGTCCAAACTTACTTTTTGTTTAGCATTGAATCAGTTAACAATCGGGGGGGGGGAGGGGTGCGTGCGTGCGTGCGTGCGTGTGTGTGTGGGTGGAGGGGGGTGCGGTTACATTTCTTTATTATGTTTGCATTTCCGGTAGAAGCGATATAAAGAAAGAGGTGTTTGTGTGTGTGTTTGTGAGTAGTATACCATATATGCCAGTCTGACTCACTATTAAAAAAAATGGTGGGTATATTTGGCAATGAATTACAGCAATAAAAAACAATAATGTTCGTCTTTTTAATATACTAATATACTAATATAATAATAATACATAATAATAATAATTAAATCATTATATATCTAAAAAATACATATATGAATGCATGTCTGACTCACTTGTAAAAAAAAAATACATAGGGTCCCCACCTTATATATTTTTTCACAAATAAAAAAACATGTCTGTACATTTGTGTGTTTTTCTTTTCAGTGTCTAAAAATATAAAAATGGGAAATGATAGTTTGTACATTTTTTTTTTCAGTGCCTGACTCACTTATATAAAAAAAAACGATGGGTATACCCCTGGAAAAATGTGTGACAGTCTGATAATATGTACATTTTAATTACCAATTTTTTAAAATTTTATTGTTTTTAATTATAGTCTAACATTCTGATAATATGTACATTTTGGTGTATTTTTTTGGTGAGTTAAAAAAAATAATAAAAGTGAAATATCTTTTTAATATACTACTAATATAATAATATGAAACAATAATAATTAAATCATTATATATCTAAAAAATACATATATGAATGAACACTTCTGAATGCAATGTACAGATGCATATATCACCAGAATAACAGACTGTTCTAAATATAGAACCGGTTATGCATAACCGCTCTTGAAACTTCTGAAAATGTGACCTTTCTGAATTGGATTATTCATGTTTTAAGCTCTAAATTTAATATTCAAATACCATTTAATTGTGTTTTGTGTGATTTATTTATTAATTATTATTTTTCTTTAAAAATGAATATAAAAGATTTATCGTGGAATGAAAACTTAACAGATAGACATAACAATCCTTTATTACCAAAAACCATAAGAGGAATAATTGTTGGCAAGTCTGGTTGTGGAAAAACAAATTTACTGTTAAATCTACTTCTAAATGATGGATGGTTGGATTATGATAATTTACAAGTCTTCGGAAAATCTCTTTTTCAACCAGAATATAAGATAGCTAAGACAGGATTTGAGCAAAAATTACCGAAAGAAATTATTTCTAATTTGTTTAATTCAAGAGAATGTTGTCTAGATAAGAATATATCACCTCATCAAATATTAGAAGAAGCAGAAAAAATATGCCAAAATAAAACCTCAATAAAATGTTGTTTTTATGAAAACGCAAATGATGTTCCAGATCCAAGAGAACTTAATTCTACAGATAAAAACCTAATGATATTTGATGATCTTGTATTAGAAAAACAGAATAAATGTGAGGATTATTATGTCAGGGGTAGACATAGTAATGTTGATTGTTTTTATTTAGCTCAAAATTATTTCAAATTGCCGAGGCAAACTATCAGAGAAAATGTTAATTTCATCTGTCTTTTCAAACAAGATGCAAAAAATCTTAATCACATTTACAACGACCACGTAAGCACAGATATACAATTAGATGTGTTTAAGAAGCTTTGTAAAAAGTGTTGGGAACAACCATATGGGTTTATTGTTATAGATAATTCTAGCGACAAATACAATGGAAAATATAGATATAAATTAGACACCTTTTATTTTCACCATTAAAATGGAAGAAATTCTAAAAGAAATTGCAAAAAACACCAGACCCAAATTCTCACATCAGTTTGTTGTCTCCAGTAATAAGACGATGTTTAATACCGCATTTAATTCACCATTAGAATTAGATAAAGGTAACTATTATGAAATAGCATTAGTGAATTAAGAAGCCTATTATAGTTTTCCAAATATTAGATATGGTGATAACAAGTGTCCTGGTAATAATATGTTTGAATATTCAAAAGACGGTGGAAAAACATGGATTAAAATATTCATACCATCAAGAGCATATGAACTTAAGGCTTTAAATTCAAAAATACAAAGTATGATTAATCCAGCCATGTTTTAAAAAAAATGCTTCTGGCGCTTCTCAGATAGGAGATTTTGATATATCAATTGAACCAAATAAAGAAACTCAAAAATCTGTTATGACTATAAAAGCAGGATGTAAAGTGAGTTTTAAAGAAAAGAATATATGTGCTAATTTATTAGGATTTCATAACATAATATATGAATCAGACACACATGAATCAGAACATATTGTAAATATTATGCATATAAATAGTATTTTAATTCATCTAAACATTATAAATGGAAGTTTTGTGTGTTAATGGATCAAGAAGTCCAGTTATCTATTCTTTCTTTCCAAACGTATCTCCGGGTAGAAAAATTGTTGAGAAACCACATAACCTAGTTTTTTTTTGCCCGTTACTATGAAAACTATGAAAGATTTGAAAGTAACAATTACTGATCAAAATAACCAACTTTTAAATTTAAGAGGCGAAACCGTTACTATAAGGTTTCATGTAAGAGAAATATAAGAGTAGCTATAAAACTTTTAAAAATCCTTTAAAAATTGCTGAAAGTATGGCTACAACATATGAACAAGTAAAATTAAATATCTCTGATAATCAAAAAGATAAAATACAAAAAGCTTTATAAGATAAAACAACCGTTACAATTAGAATAGATAATGAAATAGGTAATGATGTTTTAGCATTAACAAAAAGACAGATGAACAAATTAGAAAAAGCGTTTGCTCAACAAAATGGTGCAGATATTACTTTAAGTAAAAAACAACTGAAATATAACATAAAGATTGAGGGTGGTTTCCTAGCAGCTTTAGCTAGTATGGCTTGACCTCTACTTAAAACAGCCGTTCCTGCTATAGCAAAATCCTTAGGAATTGGAGCACTAACAGGTTTAGCTTCTAGCGGTGTTTCAAAACTGATAGGTAATGGATTATATTTAAAAAGAGGAGGATGTGTTTGTCAAATTGAATCAGACGGAAAAGGTCTTTATTTAAATCAGATAAAAGGTAGCTGATTAGAATTACAGGGAGATGGACTATACTTATCAAGAGAAAGAAATATTTTTGATGGTAGTGGATTTCTTGGTGATTTAGTTAAAAATATTCCAGTTCTTAATATGCTATTTTAATAATCTTGAGACAAATTTTTGTCTTAAAAAATGAAAATGAAAGAAAGAATGTATCCTATTTTACCAACGGCACCATCAGCAGATACTTTAGAAGCTAACAACTACAGACTTCAGAAAATTCTTGATATTCAAAACTGTTTTGAAAAAAAATAAAGAAGAGAGAAGAAAGACATTAAAAAAATATACTAAAGCATTATCAGCATTCAATACCACCGACACGGTTTTAACAGCTGCTGCAATAGGAACAGGAGTTGCGGAAGTTGGTTTATTAACAACAATTGTGTAACAGTATGTGTAGTTTGGGTTATAATTAGGATCTAGTGGGGAATTAGAGATACAGCACGATTGAGCATTATGAGTGAAAGCGGAGAGAGATGCTCAATCGTGACGTATTGTTGTTGTGAAGGGAGTCAACATCCGATATTCCAGCAAGGCAGACACGGCTTGTCATCTTACGCAAATAAACAAACTTTTATTCAACCTTCGACTTTATTACTTCTTTCTACACTATGACAGAAGTAAATATGGAGCCGTATGTCCAGGATTCTGAATTGAGCCGTCCGGCTACCACGCGAAGTACTATATAACTCAGAAGATAAAAGTATCAAGAGGCTTTTCTAGAGCCGTGGCTGAATTGTAAGGTCATCAGGACACTGATAATGGCCGTTAACTGAATCTCAGCCTTCAACGCTTTCCAGGGCCGCGATCTGAACTCTGGAGTTTCAAAAGAAAAGGCTTACTATTTCCAAGCGCCAGCCAATGAACGTTATCAAATTCAAGGGGCCTCCCATGGCCGTTGCATGAATCCTATCGTTTTTCAAGAAGAGCCATCCTGTCCTGGGACCTTGAGAAAATCAGAAATTCAAGTTGAACATTTGTCGGGCTCAACTAATCATGGAAAAAGCCTCGTAAATTCGTGATCGGGCTTCTTGAAACTAATTGTCATTGGGCTTCGGTTGACCTTGACAATTTTTTGGGCCTTGTCAATCCTACGACCCAAATGTATGACCCATCCCAAATGACGATGAAATACCCACTCGAGAATCAAGGAAGGGACCCAACCAGGGGTCGAAAATAATCCAGGCATCCCATGAGACGGGACCCAAGCAGGAAGAGTGTCCAGCAGCCCACGAGAAGGACGAAATTATCTGAGGACGAGAGGGGATATCTGAACTCCGCCACCGGAACTCTGGAACTAATTGTCAGTTGATGCGGGCTCGTGTAAGTGAACTGGATCCGTCAGCGAGCAAAAGAAGGTAACTGTTTAGTTAAAGAGACAATTTGTATTTCCTGGATCTCCGGTGATGTGCCGTAATTTCTTAGTTAGAGCAGAGTCTAAAACATTATTGTACTCTAAGAAACAGGTATGAGGATTTATAGTGAACTTTTTGGTTTCAATATGAGTTATTGAAGACAGGGTTCTTCCTTCCTCTACGCTGACAAGATATTGATGGTGATTCGTGTAATTAATATTACAACTGGTGCTCTTTAGGGATTAACAAAGTGAAATTTTTGCGATTTTGGAACTAAATAACTAATTGAACAGTTTTATGGACTGTGGGAATTGTGTGTTGTAAATTAGTAAATTTATGTGATTCATAAATAGGATAATTAATTAACCAGTTTTTAGAAACAAATAATTTGAAATTGTGTGTTTCTTGGTTCTTTGCTTGCTTTCTTTCAGTATTTTCAGCATGGCGGAACAGGACACCCTAGCGCATCCTCCTTAAATTAGGAGATTGAAATTGTGTGTTTTTTTTGTTCTTTGCTTGCTTTCTTTCGGTATTTTCAGCATGACGGAACCAGACAACTTGGCCCAGGTGTTGACGGGAGTGGGAACAGCGGTAGGAAAATTAAATATGATAATCAACCAACAAGGATTGACAACAGAAATTTTGAGGTTTAGTGGACAGGCCAGGGAATATAAAAAATGGATCACTTCCATAGAAAAATATGCCTATTTAATCTCAGCAACAGATGTAGAAAAAATGAGGTTGGCTTATCAGACGGCAACGGAACCGGTCTCGGATCATATAAGAAGAAAGCTAGAAGCTAGAGTAGATGAGACATGGGAACAATTCAAGGAAGACCTAGCAAGGAAATATGCAGAAATAACGGATCCACAACATGCATTTTCGGTGTTGAGGCAGGCTAAACAAAATAACGGAGAGACGGTACAATTGTTTAGCGATAGATTGATTAATCTGGCTGAAGAAGCATTCTTAGGACAGAATGTACGAGGAGAGGAGGTGGAAAGGATGTTGGTAGGGATCTTTGTGGATGGCATAAAGTCTGATGGTTTGAAACTTAAATTAATGAGGGAAAACCCTGAGAGGTTATCACAAGCGGTGGATATCGCGGTACAAGAAGAAAATTTGAGACGTAGGTTTAGATTAAGAACAGGACGAGAAGTGGGAAGTAATCGAGATGACAGAGTTGAGGAACCTATGGAAATAGGACAAACAAGATTCGGATGGAATAGGAGAGGAGGTATACAGACGTTACAAGGTAGAAATAGGTATGATAATGAGGAAAGAAGAAATATGAGATACCCTACAAGAGAAACAGTAGGTAACACAAATAGTACAAATATTGTCTGTTGGAATTGTGGTCAACGGGGACATGTTTGTCGGTTTTGTAATAACAGGCGTGTCCAGTCGAATACACAGGGTAGACATGACATTAACAAGCTGAGTAGGAATGTTGAAGATAGACGTAGGAATTTTACAGGTACGAGAACGCAGGAAAGAATTGTTAACAAACGCGGACGCGGAAGAAAAGAGAACCTGAGAATGAATGAATTGATCCATTCATCCAGAAGAAATACAGCCCAAATATATTCACTAGAAAAAAGGAGAAAGTCTGTAAGAGAAACGGTAAGTAATACAAATAAAACAAATATGGTTTGTCGGAGCTGTGGTCAAAGGGGACACGTTTTTGGATTTTGTAGTAACAGAGGTGCTCAGTTTAATACACAGAATAGAGGTGTGCATAGTAGAACAAATAGAAATTTTCGAGAAATGCAAAGAAGACGTGGAGTTAATCAAACTAGCGCAGAAATTATGACACTGGAAAAAAATGATAGAAGACAACGTGGTAGAGGTGTCCAATCGAATGGCCAGTATGATACCATTACGCCAAGGCCACGTCAAAGCTCAACCTGCTTTAGAAAACAACCACTTTATAAGAACGACAGAAACTGTCACAGATGGAATGTAAACGACGTGACGAGAACACGAAGGTATGAAGAGGGACAACATGGCAAGCCAGAAGAAAATAGTTGGCAGAGACAGAATTTTTATAAGAAAAGATGGAACTGGAATTGGCCATCTAATAGTGAAGAGCAGAAAACATTACAAAATCAATGGTTTGAAATCAGAAGATTGAAATATGCACTCGCAAAGTCAAACAAAGGAGAAAATCAGCATCAGACTAATAGAACCTTAGCTGATGATCGACAGGAAAGAGAGACACAGACGCAGATGATTGAAGTAATAGAACGGAACACACAGACACAAGTTGATACAGTAGGGAAGAGAAACACTGTTGCATTAAAGAGAGACACAGGTACAGAAGTTAGACAACCCAAGACAGAAGACAGCAGAAAGAAAATTAGAAAGAATGTTAGGGCTAGAAATGGAAAAACTTTGCTCAGGTATAATCATGGATGTGGAACCGAAGAATCTTATGAATCGGAATTTTCGGACCTCACAGATTCTGATATAGAATGTACACCAGACAGAGATTTAAAAAGAATGATTAGGAACGATCCTGACTCGAAACGAGATGTTTCCTCGGGCGGTATGGTTGCTGGTGGACAAGAAGGCAAATGTTTAGTTAGTGACTCTTTGGAACTAGATACCAGTTTATATGACAGGAAAGTAGGGAAGGTCAAGAGACGAATACCAAGAGAGAGAGAGGAAGATAATTCCAAAAAGAAAGATGTTTGTGGAACACAAAAACAGCAAACAGCTGAAGAGTCGCTGAAAAAAGCTAGAGGTCTCATGAAATCAGTAAGACCATGGTTATATGGAAATAACTAATACGTGCAGGCTTGAATATTTTGTAACTGAGCTTGGAATAATTCAGGAATATAGTATTAAGAACCAGTCCCGTGACTTGGACATGTAGCAAGGGCACACGTGGAACACTTAAGGAGAGATGAAGAAGAGATAGAATATAATAATAATAATAATTATTATTCAGACACAAGGTTTTTAGATGAACAACTCGTTAGAGGTGCTACAGTAACCCCAGGCGTTAGAAGAGATCCAACACAAAATCGCTTGTTAGCAACTCCAGGTTTTGATGATACTCAAGAACAGACGATACCGAAAACAATAGAAGAAGAAAAGTTGAATGAGACTCATTATGATAGTATGGAGGAGGAAATAAGTGCTCCGTTTAGGAACACTAGACAGGCAACGAAAAGAAGAATGGATAGACAAAGAGATAGAGAAGTGAAAAGACAGAGGAGAATTAGGGATTATTCAACGAGCGGGGAGGATATGCCGTTACTAGAAAGATCCTTGAGGAATAGTGATCGACAAATTAGATGGGATATTGAACAAAAGAGATTAGCGGCAGCTAAAGAGAGACATACAGACGAAGAAGAAGAAATGGATGAAAAGTCAGAGTCAAGTAGTAGTAGTATGGAGGAAACAAATGGATTGTACGAAGAAGAAGACATTGATGTAGAATTAGCATTGGTTCAAAGAAATTTGGAGTTATTGAAGAAGTGGAACCGTAGGAAGTAGATAAGTAGAGAATATTGCAGATAGCAATTTATAAGTGTTAGAATTCGAAAATGAAGAAGATGACTCTTGGTATTTTTATAATCAATATGGAGGTAGTTTTGAATGAAGTATATGTATATATTTGGTTATTTCTCTATGGGGTGGAATTGATGGTTGATTTTTTTAGTAGCTTGGACAAATTGAAGGGAAATAATTGGCAGGTAGGGCCACAAGTAAATAGATGAGTGGATGGTGAATACTACATTAGTATAGATAAGAGGACTTGTACTGTAGTTTACAGTGATTAATTAAGAGGATTTTCCGGGTAGTATGATGTGTTTGGAGTTAGGCTAGAAAAAGGAGGAATTAATGTTTGTACTATTTGTTATCATTGATATCGGCAGATATGGTTATAAGATTTGGATATTGGTCTGTAAGTAACAGATACACATATGTAGCATTGAATTGATGGGTTTACTTGGAATGGTAAACTTGAAATTGACGAGAGGAATGAAGAAAAAAAAAAAAAAAAGAAAAGCTAGTAGTGTTGAATCAATATTTTTTTTTGATAATAACAATTATTATTGACGGAAACTGAAGATAAATTTTGAAACTTTATTCATAAAGTATGTATGGAAAGAGAAGTGTGATTACTTCTTACTTTTTCCTTTCTTTTTCTTACTTTCCTAAGTGCGCACTAACTCAATCTAACATATCTTTTCTGTGAGAATGTGAAATAGGGGATAAGGGAAATATCTTCGGTTTTGTCAATCATAATTTTAATGAACAATTTAAATTTAAAAGCGGTTCGCTTACAGAGAGTTGTAGGAAGTTTTATAGAGAATTTGGTGGGGAGTTTTTGGTATTATTGATATACTGGGAAGTATGTCTCTGGTTAGCAATTGGCTATGATGAGGTAGGAAAATGAGAATGGAGTTAGGAAATATATTTTAAATTTAAAAGCGGTTCGCTTACAGAGAGTTGTAGGAAGTTTTATAGAGAATTTGCTGGGGAGTTTTTGGTATTATTGATATACTGGGAAGTATGTCTCTGGTTAGCAATTGGCTATGATGAGGTAGGAAAATGAGAATGGAGTTAGGAAATATATAAATGGAATGGCCTGAATAAATAGAGATCTGGTACATTATTAGTATGGTTGTTGGGGCCACTATACGTAATAATTTTAAGAAAGTTTACTTGGAAAATCTTTGTTTATTCACTTGGGGTTTTATTTTCGTGTAACTGGGCAATGATGGTTGTTAATTGATTATTTTATTGAGACTATGTTTCAATGCTATATGTATATGTATTATGTTTTATTTCATGCTTGGTTTGGTTTTATAAAAAGTTAGTTTAAGTAAGTTAGGATCGTTGAGTTTATAGTGCTTTGAGTAAAACACTATTGGACCGTAAAAGTGTCTAATAATGATATAATATTTGCTTTTGGGTTGATAAAATGCATGCCATATTAATTTTGAAAATGTGTTTTAATTGGATAATTGTGACGCCTTGTTTTGATTTAGTTTTGCGTAAACAGTTGGATTGATAGATTAAGTGATGTGGTTAATGAATTGGTTTTAAGTTTGGTTAGAATATTAGTTAACTTTTCAAATACAGGGGGCTTTCGTTCAGAAAGGAATTATAAAATTATTGAGGGAGGGTATGGAGACATAGGCTGCCGAGAAGGTTAGGTTGCTTGAAAAGCTTCGAATATATAAGTAGAGTATAACTAGATAGAAGTTTAAGGGAAAAACTGTGAATAGCAGCATATAGAAGAAATACATAGGGCAGATCATGGGACATGAAGGGGGCAAGAAATAGGTGCTGTGAAAAACCAGCTTTAATTATATTAAACAGGATCTCATGCTAAAAGGTGAGATAACGCAATTTGGACAAGATTGTGGTTGGAAATTTTAAATGTTGAAGATATAAGGCTTGAAACTTACGTAAAAAGTTCTATTTCATATAGGGTTGTATATATAAAGCTTGTAAAACATTATATCAACTTGGTTTATAGAAAACAAAGATCTATTTTTGTATGACGTATTTATAAGAAAAAATTTGATTGTACAAATTTTTTTTATTGGCAAAGGAGGTAAATGTGGTTATGTGGAATATGCGTTTCTTTGTGCTTATCTTGACTATTTATTCCTTTTACTTGGTGCACCCCTTCTTTACTTCTTCTAAATACGTTGTTCTCGTTGTTCGGGTTGTCTTGTATTGAGAAATGCGAGTGATTTCCTAATGCCAGTTGTACAAATACGATTTTACGAGCCATTTTGTTTATAATATGCATATTTTATATAGGAACTTGAGGAGCCAAGGAATATATAGTGGATTGCTATATAGTTTGGGGAAATGAAAGAAGAGTAGAAATGGTAAGTTAAAAAAAGGGTTACAGTACATGGTACGAGGTATAGAGGTAAAATGGAAGAAGAAGTGGGTTGATTATATAGCTGGGGAAAGAGTTAAAGAAATAGAATGTTTAATTAAATTGGAGTTGGTTTGGGGAGGATTAGAAGAACTATGGAAGATTAGAGGAAAAAGAGGGAATAGAGTAAGGGGATTAGGAGTAAAGATTTTTCCTTTATAAGGAAAATTCTTTAATAAACATGGGGAGGTGTAACAGTATGTGTAGTTTGGGTTATAATTAGGATCTAGTGGGGAATTAGAGATACAGCACGATTGAGCATTATGAGTGAAAGCGGAGAGAGATGCTCAATCGTGACGTATTGTTGTTGTGAAGGGAGTCAACATCCGATATTCCAGCAAGGCAGACACGGCTTGTCATCTTACGCAAATAAACAAACTTTTATTCAACCTTCGACTTTATTACTTCTTTCTACACTATGACAATTGTTGCAGCTCCAATCGTTTTAGGAATGGAAATTGGTACATTGGGAATGGGAGCAGGAAGTATTATAATACAATTTATAAATAAAAAATTATAACATAAAGCCGATAAACATAGACAGATTTTAATTTTATCAGAAGCAAAACTTAACACAATTCATAATCATATTTCCAAAGCACTTGAAGACGAAAGAATTTCTGAAGAAGAATTTAAACTTATTTTAGAAGAAGAAACCAAATTTAGAGAGATGAAAGAAGAGATAAGAAAACATGCTGTAAAAGTTAACTATGTCGCTCCAGTAGAAAACGAAAAACAAGAAATGATACAAAAAATGAAGAGTTTTTAGACTGCAAAACTGAAGTAGTTTTAAGATTAAGTTTTAAAATATCATTAGAAGTTAATACTAAAAATTAATATTTAAAAATGTCTTTCTTAAATATTACAGATCCGAAAAAAAGAGATCAAATGATTAATGAATTTCTTCAAACAAAAAGAAATATTCAATTAAATAATATGAGTGAAAGACTTGGAGATATTGAAATGAAAAGAGAGTTTACCAAAGTGTTTTCTCCTATAACAGAAAGTCAATAAAAAGCGGCTGAAGTTATCACGAAGGGCTTCCAGAAAGCAATAGCAGAAATTAAAAAAAACAACTCCAAAACAATTAGCAATAGAATCTCCAACAACATTATCATTAGCAACAAAAGGACCAAAAATAGGTGATACAGCATTTGGATTATATGATTCAGGAGGTAAAATGTTTATAGGAAATAAAGAAGCTATAATTGATAATAATAGTGATATTATAATAGGAAGTACAAAATATAAAGCAACTCCTGGATTATTACAATTAATAACTAGTAAAGAACCACAAAATTATACAGAAGATGACAGAAATACATATAAAGAAATACTAATTACAACTGGAGCTTTATGGACTAAAAATGATCCAACTACCAAAAAAGCAAAATCAGGTACGGGTGATAAATATTATAATATCATAAAACCAATAAGATATGAAATAATTGGTGAAAAACTAATACCAATTGAAGATAATTCCGAAGTGCTATTAAAAAGGTTTAATCTCTTAAAATCAAGTAAAGAAGCGGGACATAGTAACGTTGTTACTGAGATGAATGCTATAGCAAACGAACTTTTTCAAAGAGGAGTTATTGATAAAGAACAATATGAAACTTATAATAAACAAAATTAAAATATTTAAAATGCCTTTAATTATAATAAATAAAAGAAAAAAATATTTTAAAGGAGAAGGATTCTTTGATAGTTTATTATCTACTATTAGCAGTGCGGTAGCTTCGAAGGTTGTACAAGATGCTGCAAAGGAAGTAGTTGTAAATGTTGGTTTAAAAAAAAAAGCCGCAACAGAATTAGGTAATAAAGCTAGTGAAAAAGTTATAAATAAAATATTTCCTCCATCAAATAAATCACAAGAAGTAAAACTTCTAGCAGAACAATTATTTCCAAGAGGAAGTGGATTAAAAAGTCCTTCTATTAGAAGAGTCTGAAATTTCAGTGGCTAAAAAATTGATACAATAAAAAATAGATAATGAAATAAATAAAAAAATAAATCTTATAATTTCAAAATATGAAATTAAATTGTTTATATATAATATAATTCTCTTATTTACTTTAATTCTTTTATTTTGTTATTTAATTTATTTAACAATCTATTAGCTGCTTTTTCTTTATATTTCAATTTAGTTGAATCAACTATTTCATTATATTTTTTATTTGATTTTTCAATTATTTAATTATTTAATTTATCATCACCAATTAGTGTTTGATATTCATTAATTAAACATTGTTGCTCTTCAATTTCTTCTTCATATTCAATCATTTGCTCACCAGCTAATTTTATCATTTCTTCATTGATAATATTTTTTACAGCATATTGTTTTAATAAATGATCTTTTGTTATATAATTTGGTACTTCAATTTTAATTCACCGCAAACAACCGCAAACAAAGAAGAATCCCTTCGAGCCTCATTTGCATCGGTCCGGCAATCATTTTCCGGTTTAGTGTTCGGTGAACTGCTAGACCGATCGATGGATGTTTGTTTAGTTTTGGGCCCGTAGGGCCCTCACTGTCGTCTTCTTTGTTGCGGTGAATTAAAATTGAAGTACCTATAATTTTGTTTATCAAGTTCTTTAATTTCATCCTTTTTATTTTTTTTTTTACCAATACTTTTATACTTTCCATTTTATATCATTTAAAAGTTAAGCTTCTTCAATTGCTTTATCCACATCATCATCATCATCATCATCATCAAGTGCCGTGCCGGCTGGCGTAGGCGTTCATGGCTCTCCATAGATCTCGGTCTTTGGTTTTCTGGATCAACTCTGGTGCTGATATTCCTCCATGCCACCGTCTCAATCCATCCAGCATCACTTCTCTTGGTCTACCTCTGCCTCTCTTCCCCTCGATCTTTCCAGTTGTTACGATGTTCTCCAATGCCTCTCTTCTCATCACGTGACCGAAGAAAGATGTTTATCTCTGTCTTATTGTTGTATATAATGTTCTAGTTTCATTAGCCTGTTTCAGGCAGTCGTCGTTAGTTACTCTGGCAGTCCAAGGAATTCGCAACATTCGTCTCAGGAACCACATCTCTGTTGCTTCTAATTTCTTCTTAATTTGTTCATTTACGTTCCAAGATTCACTTATCCACATCAAATCCCCCATATCCTAGTTTTTTCAGACGTCTTTTTAAGATATTCGATTTTGTCTGATTTTGTAATTTATCTTCATGTATGAGATATTTAAGTTTATTTAACAATTCAGACATTTTTTCTTCCATTTTTTAATATGCTAAAAATTTAAAACTTTATTAAAAATGTTTTATATCAAAATGAGCGGACAAAATCTTATCGAGGCTTGTGAACGTAATTATATCGAATCATTTAAATTATTATTTTTAGATACTGATATTAATTCGCAAGATGAAAATGGAAATATATTATTACATATTAATTGCATGTATAATAACATCGAAATAGTTAAATTTTTATTAAATTGTAAAAATATTAATGTCAATTTGCAAAATGTTTATAAAGAAACTCCTTTACATATTGTATGTCAATTATGTAGTTTTGATATAATTATATTATTATTAAATCATAAAGATATTGATATTAATTTACAAAATAATAAAAAGAAACTCCTTATAATGTTTTGTTTAACTTTAGTACTTACAAATTGTTGGAATTTTTTAATCGTATAGATAATGAAGAAAAATTTTGTTTAGTATTTGACAATACTAGTGATTATATACAATTTCTGATTGATGGTTCTTATTATTTAGGTCTACATTGTGATCTAGAATAATATGAAGATCTAGGAACTAGATTAGAAAAAGACTTTAATGATAATAGATTTGAAATAATGGCTCTATTATTCAATTATAAATATATAAAAATATGGATTAATAGTTATAAAAAAATTAAAAGCTATACTATTTATACAAAGAACATATTTAGAAAAATTATATATTCCCCATATTTATTTTGAGTAGAGAAATAGGAAAGAAAAGGATGAATGATTTTAATAATAAATTAAAAGAATTTAATACTATATATTCTTAGAACCTTGTTTTCTGTACTTCCTTTTCATACAATGATCCTATAATTACTTTCAAATCCTTAATCTTATAAGTAACTGGGTCTGTATATATTGCTTTATCTATAACAAAAATTTCTGTTGTCCATTTTGGAGTATAACCTTTTTCCAAAAACTATTTCTTCTTTGTGATTCTAACTCTATCTCCAACTGATAATTTAGGTTTTACAATCACTATGTAATCACTTTGTTCTTTTCCATAAAGATTTTGTCTTACTATATCTTCATTAACTTTTTTACTACCTTCAACAGGAGTCATTTTTATAGAATTGTGATATGTGTTATTGTAATCATTAACTAAATCATCTAAGATATTAAAATACTTTGTCTTCGAATTTGCAGTAAAATACTTAAACATTCTTTCTTTCAAAGTTCTGTTCCATCTTTCAACCAAACTACTTTTCTCTTCATTCTCTGTAGAGTAAATAGACGAAGACTCACTTTGTGAATCTATATATATATATATATATATATATATATAAAAGAGAATCTCCGTCTGTCTGTCTGTCTGTCTGTCTGTCTGTATGTCCTTATGTCCTTTATGCGTTCGCGAACGGTCCATCCGATTGAGATGAAATTTTCTACATGTCTTCTAATCATTCCCGTGCTGCCAACTGTCATAGTTTTTTTAGTGTACAAACATATTTTCTTATTATTATTTAATATTTAATTTACATTATAATGTATATATAGCGAGGGGACATAACTTCTAATAGAATTGCTATATATGTAAAATTGTTGCATATTTCTCAAATAGGTGGACCTTTTCGCTGCAGTTATCTACAGGCATATGCGTTATAATCCTCCTCCCCCTCCTCCTCCTACCCTCCTCCTCCCCCTCTTCCTCCTCTTCCCTCCTCCTCCCCCTCCTCCCTCTTCCTCCTCCCTCCTCCTCCTAATCCCTCCTCCTCCGCCGCCTCCTCTCTCCTCCTCCACCCCCTCCTCCTCCCCCTCCTCCTCCTTCTCCTACCCCTCATCCCTCCTCCTTCTCCTCCCCCTCATCACTCCTCCTCCCTCCTCCTTCCTCTTCCTCCTCCCTCCTCTTCCTCCCTTCTCCCACCTCCTTCTACCTCTCCTACTCCTTTTCCTCCTCCATCTCCCTCCTCCCCCTCATCCTCCTTCCTCTTCCTCCTCACTCCTCCTTCTCCCACCTCCTCCTCCCTCCCCCTCCCTCCTTCTTCCTCTTCCTCCTCCCTCTTCCCGCTCCCTCCTCTTCCTCTTCCTCCTCCCTCTTCCTCCTCCCCCTCCTCATCATCCCTCCTCCTCCTCACTCCTCCTTCTCCCACCTCCTTCTCCCTCTTCCTCCTCCCTCCTCCTCCTTCCTCCTTCTCCCTCCTCCTCCTCCCTCCTCCTCCTCCTTCTCCCTCCTCCTCCTAATCCCTCCTCCTCCCTCCTACTCCTCCCTCCTCTTCCTGGTCCCTCCTCCTCCCTCCGCCGAATATGAATTAAATGATATGCTCCCCCCAGGAACTGGGCGAAGCCGGGCCGGGTCGTCTTTTTTGGGAAAGGGAACGGGAGCAGGGGCCGAATATGAATTAAATAAGACGCTCCATTTACCCAAGTTAATTGTTGGGGGAAGATGTAAAGATCTTTCAAGTGCTCTTTCTAATAATAGACAGACAGACAGACATACAGTAGATAGTGGGGAACGGGAACGGGAGCTTATATGACTACTTATATGAATTAAATGAGATGCTCCCCTCCAGGAGCTGGGCGAAGCCGGGCCGGGTCATACAGACAGACAGACAGACAGTCGGGAACGGGAACTTATATGACTACTTATATGAATTAAATGAGATGCTCCCCATCAGGGTCTGGGCGAAGCCGGGCCGGGTCAGACAGACAGACAGATAGACAGACAAATAGATAGTCGGGAACGGGAGCTTATATGACTACTTATATGAATTAAATGAGATGCTCCCCACCAGGTTCTGGGCGACGCCGGGCCGGGTCAGCTAGTCTTTAAATAAACCTTTTTCATGTTTATTATAAAATTCACTTCCTTTATCAACCCATAGTTTATCTAATTTTCTATCTTTGAGAATTTTTTTAAATGCTTCAGCAACAGTTATTCCACTTTTATTTTTCAATGGCATCATCCATCCATATTTACTAAATACATCAATAACAGCAAGAATATATTTATATCCTTTATTTTGTTTAGAATAAGAAGACATGTCAACTAAATCAGCCGCCCATATTTGATCTATTCCTTTTACAATAACTCTTCTCTTTTTAAACTTTTTAATAACTAGTTTATGAAGTTCTTCTGCTAAGTCACTGCTGAATTTGAGGCTCTTTTGGGGGGGGGGGGGGGGGAAAGGAGGTGACACCGCGCCCATTTGCTTCGCTCTGGCTATGCCAAGACCTAAAGCAACTTTAGCTTTAATAATGTTACCAACAATTCCTTTGTCAATTCTCTCTCTTAAAGTAGGATTGAAGATATTTAGGTCTTTCAGATCTTGTAACATCTTCTTATCACAAACTTCATTTCTAGTTTTCTTATCTTCATTTTGTAAGTAACAAATATCATGATGCATAGCAGCTTCATCTACTCTGTTAACTGGTTTACTCCATGGTTGGGGTGTAAAATCAGTAGGATGCCCATAAGGATCTTTCAATCTTTTCTTTAAATTAGTTCCTGGTCCAGTAAAATTATGTCCCAGTAAATGAAGTTCAATTGGAAGTTTGTTTATTATACTATTTAGATCGCCTCCGGCTAGACTCTTTTGATCCTCTCCTTCAGTCACTTCAGAAGTTTTAATTGTCTTTGCCGCAGCAGAGCTGACGAATTTACTTTTTATAGTACCACAAACAGCACATGTTCCTTGTAACATATGTCTGTTATTTTTGGTTTTTGTATATTCTACATCTTTAGTTTCTGTTTTCTTTTTACATTTTAAACAACAAAGATTTGCAGACATTTTGTCTATTTTATAATAATAAAAATAGATAAAGTCATGACAGAGCCAATGATACAAATAAAAAACATATTATTACCAAACGAGCCTCTTTCTAACTTTCAATTACTTGATGCTGTTAAAAAGTAAAACATTCCTAATTTTAGAGGAGTTTTTTTAAGAACTGAACTACCTAAGAAACCATGAAAAAATGAATGTGAAATACTGAATTTAGATGGAGATCTGACTGATGAAACAAAAGGAACTCATTGGGTTGCTTTGGGCACGTATAAATAATGAAAAGATATATTTTGACAGTTATGGAATTCAACCTCCTTTAGAAATGATTGATTATCTTAGAGAGAAGTCAGGAGATATACAATATAATTCAAATTAATTACAAGATCCTAACACAGTAATTTGTGGACATTGGTGTTTATATGTTTTAAAAGAACTTACTAAAGGTAGAAATGTCTGTAGATATTTTCGGTTCAACGAATGATGATGATGAAGGGTCTACAATTCAACCTATTAGAAATTATATTACAAATCTTGATGATTTAGAAAATGTAGAAGGATTCGATAAAAAAGCAAAAGATGGTGTTTTATATTGTTATAAGTATAAAGATAGTGTTGGTTATGTTAGATCAGAAGTACCTACTAAATATATAGATAATCATGCCATATGATTAACTACAGCAGAAGGTATACAAAATAAACCTTTAACATTTGTATTTAACGATTCTTATGGTCCGGTTTGGATTCCGGTGCCTGCAAAATATGAATGGGATATAGATATTAAATTAAAGTCATCTACATTCTCAAAAAGTGGTAACATAATGAAAATAAATAATTCTGGAAAAATAATTGGTAGTTTAATTTCACTGTCTGCAAGTGAAAAAAGTCAGTAGGGCAGTTTTACTATTTTTATTTAATAAAGTTGGTTATTGCATTGCTTTAATTGATAAAAAGGAAGCACATCTTGAATTTCAGGCAGAAAACTTTAGTGCTATGGAGAATATTATTAATCCTCCTGTTGGTTCAACAATTATAATTGAAGGAATTATTAATGATATGAATGGTAAAAGTGAGGAAAAGGAAATAATACCGGGATTACTAATAGCCGCATCAACATCATCGAATACGGGTTTTGTGTTTATACTAGAGAAAAAAAAATGCAACACAATTTCGGGTTAGGCTTGTTACACCCGGAATAGAAATAAGTAGAAAACGAAACAATTGACTTGAAAACTATTAAAATTCATGATTTTTATAGTATTTGTCGTATAAGATTCACAACCAAACCTGTAAGTGATAATGAATTTAAATATTTATAATTTAATTATTATTTTCCCAATTAAAATGTCTGTAGATATTTTCGGTTCAATGGGTGATGATCCATCTACCATTATAACAAACATTACACCAATAAGTAATTATGCAATAAATCTGGATGATTTAGAAAATGTAGAAGGATTTAATTTAGAAGGAAAAAAAGATGGCTTGTATGGTTTTACACTGACAGATAAAGGAATATATTATAGACAAGAAATTATTTTGCCAGATAAAAACACTTCTAGCGGTAACGTAATGGATAATAATGGAATAGAAGATAAACCATTAACTTTTGTATTAAAAAATGGTAGGTGGATTCCTTTACCATTAAAATATAACTGTTATGTTGATATTCGATTAACTCCTGACAAAATTTCAACTAGCGGAACTGATCACACCATATTAAAAATATTTAATTCAGGAACAATACTAGGAAGTTTAAAACCTTTAAGTAAAAAGGAAGAAGCAGCTTTACGAGGTGAAACAGGACTGACAGATTCTCTTGGACAAGCAGTATTAATAAAAGTTGGAATATCAGATAACTACCACATTAAGACCCATGAACAAAAGCAAGCGTATCTTGTATTTAATACTGAATTCAGAGAAGATAAAGCAATTATCACCGAACCTCCTGATAATTCAACTATAATAATTTAAGGAAGAATTATTAATGAGATCTTAGAGGCTAAAGATATTTTACCAAATCTGTTTATAAATTTTCAATCAGGATTTAGTCCAAGACCAGATTTAATTAAAAGACTAGCACCCCCATTTGATTTTAAAATTGTTTTAATAACAGGGGGTGACAGATATGCAATTAGATTTAAAACAGAAGGACTAGATGTAACCCAAGTAGAAAATAAAAATAATTGAATTCGGTCCGATTAAGATCCATGATTTCTTTTACATTAAACGTTTTAGAATAACAACAGCACCGGTTACGGATGAAGAAATTTTATACTTATAAAATAAATATTTTATGGCTTTATAAAAATAAACACTTTTTACACAGTACAATATGTCTGAAGAAATTTTACGAATAAATGACGGCCTAACAATTGATGAAAGTATAGAAAAATATGAAGTTCATGAATATACTCCAGTATCTGGAACAACAAATCTCAACAGTGGAGGAGAAATCAGAATAGTCATTGAAACACAAGATCTATATATACTCATCCTAGTGAAAGTTACTTAATTATTGAAGGACGACTTGTAAAGACAGACGGCTCCTCATATGTTGATGCAGATTTAGTTGCGCTGAGTAATAACGGTCTAATGCACATGTTTCAAAATATAAGATATGAACTATCAGGACATGAGATAGAAAATGTTAATCACCAAGGACAAGCAACAACAATGATAGGTCTTTTAAAATACTCAGATGTTTATGAAACTTCTGCTTTAAAATTTATGTGGTGTAAAGATAATACTAATGGCAGTAATGGTGTAGATCTGAAAACGAATACATAATATTCTTATTGAAGAGCCAAATACAAAAGGAACTTTTAGTTTTCGAATTCCGTTAAAACATATTTTTGGTTTTACAGATGATTATAATAAAATAATTTACGGCTTTAAACATCAACTAACTTTAAACAGAAAATTAGATGATGATGCCATATTTAAAGCTACTGCAGTAGCAGATGGAAAAATCATTTTAGATAAATTATCATGGTTTGTTCCTCATGTTGAACCATCTTTTGAACAAAAACAAAGACTACATAAGATGATAGAAAATAAGATTGCAATTAATGTTGGATATAGATTTAGACAATGCGATTCTATTTATGTTCCAGAAGCAACACATTTTTCATGGAGATTATGTTAAAAGTTCTTCAGAAAGTCCTAGATGGATTATAATAGGTTTTCAAACAAATAAACAATCATATCAAGATAAAAATGCATCGGTGTTTAATCATATAGATCTTAAAAATATTTATGTAACGTTAAATTCCAGAAGATATCCATAAGTAGATTATAACATCTCTTTTCCACAACAACAATTCTCTAGAGTTTATGGAGCCGCTGCAGAGTTTTCATCAACATTTTATGGGGTGGAAATTAGCTGGAATGTTAGTCCTTGTCGTAGTAGTAATGCTTTATTACTTTAGTGTCGTCCCTGGAGTGAGGGGAATCAACACCCACATTTATTTTAATTCAATATCACTATCCTGGAGATATCCACTAGACTCCGTCCACAGCACTCCCTCGTTCTAAAGACACCTTCTTCTCACTCTTACTCACCCCTGGATCATGCCCCCTCTCATTCTTCCCCAACATAACATACTTGACAACTCTAGCTTCAACAAATAAATACAAGAAATTTATTAAAGCAAAGAGTATGTGTGGGAGAAATGTGTGTGTGTATAATGTGTAGAATGTGTGTCATATATTCTAAGGTGTATATAGACTCAGATCAGTGTTTCCAGGAGCAAAGTCATTCTCATCATTGTGCTGAACACACACCAGCACCATGTATTCTGGACAGACAACCTCACCCAGGTGATGCTTCTCCGGTCACGTGACGACTTTCTCCGTTGTCTCTCGAACCATTAGGATGCTTGGACATCCATGTTGAATTCTGTCTAATGTTGTTCTTCAATTTCCTATACTCTGTGAATCTCCTATGCTATTAACTGTTTGTTAATCACAGAATTCTATCACTATTGTTACCGTTACTTGGGAAATCTTAATTGTTCTATTGTCACTGGTTATAACATATTCCCCATCTCAATAATACAATCTAAATGTTCCAGGTATGTATATAGTTATATGAGTGTTCCTGGTATCTGTGTTATCTATAATGTTCTGACTGTTCAGTGATCAAGCTATCACTTAATAAACACACATATCATTAGCATGTCCTTCTCATCTGAAGCCAGGATCCCGCAGACCAACTGGGGTATAAACCCAATTTAAGATGCCTCTCAGAAATCTCTGTCTTCAGTTTGCAAACCATCATTATCAATAACTGTGTTTCTAGCTTCACTGTGGAATATCGAAGCACACCCAGATGGAACCTGTAGAATAGAACACCCTGGTGAGAGCAACTCAATTCTGACCTTCATTAGGTGAGTGTAGGCCGATAGCAGCACTCAGCTCTATAACAGAGAACCGAACTCTGTCATACGGCCAAATAGCTCATCACATTATCTGAGTCATGGTAAAACAAGGAAAGATTAAAGGAAAAGGGTAGAAACTCAGCAGAGGCCCTACTGAAAGATCCTACCATTTCACATTTCCTCCCATCCCACCCCACCATCCCCAATCTCTCTAAACAGTGTCCCCCTACATTGGCCTTAACTCCCTGAGTTAAATTATATATCACACAGGCTAGTTTAAACTACACAATTGGCTACTGGTGATACTTTCCTATGATACTTTCTATCACCGAACTTATCATACATTCTATCACTAATCATAAACTAAGCTAAATATGATTAATAGAATACCATATAGCAATTCTCGTTGCAGATGGAGATTATATAATCACAGACTGGATTGATGTCCGCCGATATATCTATATCAACAAAGTGACATTATAATCTCGCTCTATAACACAACTCAGAATGCCGTTCCTCTCCTCATCACTTCAGAACTTGTGGTCGACTAACTCAACTTTGTTTACCTCAACTAGTTTTAATTTCGAGGCTTGAGTGACGTCACCAAATTGTCTAGACGCTGTACAGTCCAGAATCTGGTTTTCTCCCCCTATTTTAGACAGTGTGGAATCACCCCGCTGTCTAGTTTGCTTTCATCTGGGAATCCTTTGTCTCGTACAACAAAAGTCCTGTCTGCCTGTGAACCAGGGAATTTTTTCCCACATCACAGAATCCATCCGAAGTGTATTCAGACATTTCGTCTACACTTCAAAGGCTAACTACCGCCTGGCAGACGTATGGCGCTATTGTCCGTTTCTCGAACAACCCACATCATACAAAAATGCCGACAGTGTGCAGACAGTTTTCGCGACTTGTTTATTCCACATTCTCCCACTCATCAAAGGGGTTTGTCGGTTTTTGGTAGACGACCTTCACGTCTTCCTGTCATCGATCGAAACATCAAGTTTTTTTTCCGTGACAGTCCTAAACATTATAAAAATATATATCCATTATTCGTTTTTGATGTTAGTAAACAAAGTGAAAGATTAAAATATAGCACAACTGATATTCAAGTGAAAGCAAATTTTAATACTAATGTTCCCGCTAGAATAGAAGCTTATGCTGTTGTAATTTCTGATAAAATATTACAATTTCAAGCTGATGGAAATAAAATGACAGTTGTGGTTGGTCAATGAAAAGGAATACTATCAATCATCTCAAATAATATATTAGTAACAGGATCTGAATGGGGAAGAGTTTGTATTTTATCTGCAAATATATATCTTTTATCATCATAAAGACTAATAGATTTTTTATTTATTTCATTTACAAACATTTCATGTTTATTAGAATTTAAAGTATACATTTTATTATATTTTATTGTAGTATATTCAGTTAATAATGCATCTCTATAATCTTGAAATGTAATTTTTTTTTTTTTTTATGTTCTTCTACCAATTCCTTTGAGTTTCTTTTTTTCTTTGAGTTTCTTTTTTTTTTCCATCCACTAAATAAGAATAAGCTTTACTTCTTAAAATAATATTTCACTCATTGCTTTTCCATTTAATTCATCTTTAAATTTACCTATTTTCGTGAAAATAAATTTATTTTTTTTTATTTTTTAAATTTACCTATTACTTTTTTATTTATTTCAGAATATAATGGATGATCTTTTGGATAATCACTTGTGTCTAGTTTATCTAATATTTGTTTCATGTCTTCATAAACATCTTCTGTTTCAATTTTTAAGAAGAAACTATCAGTATCGAAACCAATTATTTCATTATCAGGCCATAATTCATTAATGGTTTCATAATAAAATTCATACATTAATAATTTACTATAATCTAAAACACACATTCCTGTATAAATTGGTTAGTTAAATTTAATAGATGTTACATTATTCATAGTAGCAACTAAGTTTTCATTAAACATTATATCATCTTTAAAATTAGGTCTATTAATATATTTTTTAACTTCTTTTTCATCACTTAGAAGTTGTAAATCTATTCTATTTCTAATATTTTCCATTGTTTTTCCATAGAAAGTATTCTTCATTAATTTAAATAAATCTTTTTCAAAATCTGATTTTGCTTTTGTTCTTTGTTCTGTATTAAAATCAATATATGGTTTTAACCATGCTTCTTCTTTAAAAGAGATTGTTCTATGAACTTTTGCCACTTTCAATCCAAGAGATTCATAATACTTTAATAATTTATAATGAACTAGCTGACCCGGCCCGGCTTCGCCCAGACCCTGGTGGGGAGCATCTAATTTAATTCATATAAGTAGTCATATAAGCTCCTGTTCCCGTTTCCGACTATCTATCTGTCTGTCTATCTGTCTGTCTGTATGTCTGTCTGACCCGGCCCGGCTTCGCCCTGCCCCTGGTGGGGAGCATCTCATTTAATTCATATAAGTAGTCATATAAGTTCCCGTTCCCGACTATCTGTCTGTCTGTCTGTCTGTCTGTCTGTCTGTCTGTCTGTATGTATGTATGTATGTATGTATGTATGTATGTATGTCTGTCTGTCTGTCTGTCTGTCTGTCTGTCTGTCTGTCTGTCTGTCTGTCTGTCTGTCTGACCCGGCCCGGCTTCGCCCTGCCCCTGGTGGGGAGCATCTAATTTAATTCATATAAGTAGTCATATAAGCTCCCGTTCCCGACTATCTACTGTCTGTCTGTCTATTATTAGAAAGAGCACTTGAAAGATCTTTACATCTTCCCCCAACATTAACTTGGGTAAATGGAGCGTCGTATTTAATTCATATTCGGCCCCTGCTCCCGTTCCCGTTCCCAAAAAAGACGACCCGGCACGGCTTCGCCCAGTCCCTGGTGGGGAGCATATCATTTAATTCATATTCGGCGGAGGGAGGAGGAGGAGGGAGCAGGAGGGAAGAGGAGGAGCCAGGAGGAGGAGGGAGGAGTAGGAGGGAGGAGGGAGGAGGTAGGTAGGAGGAGGTAGGTAGGAGGAGGGAGGAGGAGGAGGAAGAGGGAGGAGGAGGGTGGAGGATTCTGCGTGGTGAAGTGATCAAGCCTTCTGACTCGGGCTCCGAAGGTTGTATGTTCGATTCCGGGCCGCGTCCTTCATTTCACGAGTGCATTTTTTCGGAGACTCCCGAGGGTCGTCGCTGGAGCTACGGAGTTCGTGCTTTGTGCGACGCTTTCCGCGCTGCGGAAAGAAACTGAGCCATAGGGGATAAAAACCCGGTGCAATGCAGCCGACACTGTCGACTTTTAAGCTAGTTCTTTCATTGCACCCACTCCCATACGAATCCGGATACGCCTTGTGTGTCATCTGAATTGGCGGGGCTTCCATTACTGTAAACATAAATTTGTTAGCGAGAAATCACTAGTTGTTCAGCAAAACATCAAAACAATTTCGCCGCTTTCGATGATTTAAGTTGTTTTTGGACCAATCAAAGACATATTCCTTGGGTGGGGGTAAATATAAGACCGCTGGAACAATTTCATAACGATGCAACAGACAGTTTTTAAAATAATTGATCGTGAATTAAGGCATTCTTTGTGGGACATACTATAAGATTTGGATTCTGTCTTTCAAACTTTGAGATATCATCTTTATTAACAGGATAATCGATGTTATTCATATTTAAAGTAGTTTCATATTGCCGATATTTTGCTACTCTTTCCTTATTATCATCTGCTGGATTAAGTTTTGCAAGAATTGACCATAAGAAACATTTATTATCTTTTGTATTTTTTACATTAATAATATTTGAACTTTTAAAAGGAGTTGGAATATAAGATGATGCTCTGAAAAATTGAGTTTTATATGTTTTTTACTACTGTTCTTCTTATACCATTGAATACATGTCCACTACCACATTCTTGATATTCATCTACCCATGTTTCAAAATGATCTATAATTGAGTTAAATTGTGTATCAAAATCATTCATAGATCTTATAATTTTGTTCTCTCCTTGATAATACATATCAATAATTTGAAAAGCGAATGCAGTGGTAAACTCACAAGTTAGATCTCATCTCATCTCATCGTGTTCCTCTTGTACCTTGCGGTGTCGAGGTGAAGGATAAACTTCGTGAGAGTGCCCGGTTATGGGCTTCGCATATCGACATTCCCATGGATTCTGTTATTCCCTCCGTCCAACGTTTACGTGGTCGGCCTCTTCCTCTGTTTCCATCTGGTCTGTACATCATTGTTTGTTGTGGCATGCTGTTGGCTGGTAGCCTACTTGCATGGCCAAACCATTTGACTTGCTGCTTTCTAATAAAATCTAGAGCAGCTTTAAACCCCACTTTAGTCCTGATTTCTTCATTTCTGATCTTATCTCTTCTTGATACGTTGAGTATTCTTCTCAGGAACCTCATTTCTGTTATTGTGATTTTTCTTTTCTCTTTTTCTGTCATTGTCCAGGTTTGGCGTTGGTAGCACAGAGTTGGTAGGAAGATTGTGTTGTAAAGTGCTTTCTTAGTAGTTATTGATACATGTTTGTTCTTTAGTGCCATTTGTCCAATGAGTTGATTTGCCTTATTGCACCTATTTTCGATCTCGTCTTCTGATCTGCCATTTGATGATATTATACTTCCTAAGTACTTGAAGCTCTTTACTTGTTTCAAGGGATGTTCGTTTAGGTGAATTGTTGCTGTTTGTTCTTCTTTAGTTATAGTCATTACCTCTGTTTTGCTTGTGCTAATTTTCATGTTATGTTCCCTACACATTTCGTTTAGACTATTCATGTGGTCTTGTAATTCAGCTTCTGATTTTGCTATTAGTGCTTGGTCGTCCGCAAACAGGAGTTCTCTAATGGTTAGATTTGCAGATGGTTCTTCTTCTGTGTTCTCGTCATGCGGTATTCTTGCTGTCTCTGCTTGGCTGGTTTCTTTACATATGTTGTCTATATATGTTATGAACAAGAGAGGGGACAGGACAAGTTAGAACTAGTTTAAATTTAATAGGTTTTCAGTTATGTCTATTATATTTCTTACTCTATCTCCAATAAGATTAAAATAGGTGTTTATATTATTTTCTTCAATATCATCAATTGTATATTCATTGATAATATTTCTGAAGGTTTTTCTTCTGCTCATTTCGTTAGGGAACATTTTTAATATACTTTTTTCTTTTATAATTTTTAAAATAATCAGGATTTTCAATCATAAAATCTTGATATGTTTGTTTATATTTTTCTTTATTTTCTTGATAATGTTTCATTCAATCAATCAATCATGTGCCATGCCGGAAAGCGTGGGCGGTCATGATTCGCTTGTATATGGTTTATTACATTCCTTACAACTTGATCTCAATCCATACTTTCCTGTTTTATCTTTCACATAGTCTGTTATCGATTTTATTTGATTACACATAGAACAAGTTTTCTGCAATTCGGTGGTGTTCATTTTTATATATGTATTTTTTAGATATATAATGATTTAATAATTATTATATTAGTATATTAAACAGACGATTATTATTTTATTATTGCTGTATTTCAAATTCGTCGTTGCCAAAACTATTTCGGGAATTTCCGAATTGACTGGTTACGTTTAATGTTGTTCCCAATTATTATTTCATATTATTATTATATTAGTATTATATTAAAAAGATTATATTTTTTTATATACAATATTTCACTTTTATTATTTTTTCTCTATTATTAAATCACAATAAAAATTCATTATTGAAAATAACTAGATTATGGATAAAAAATAACTGTTCTGATATTAATAAATTAATAAATTTTTTTCCAGAGGGCATACTCACCATTTTTTTTTTTTATAGTGAGCCAGACTCGCATTCATATATGTATTTTTTTTAGATATATAATGATTTAATAATTATTATTGTGTATTATTATTATATTAGTATATTAGTATATTAAAAAGACGAATATTATTTTTTTTTAAATTGCTGTATTTCATTGCCAAATATACCCACCATTTTTTTAATAGTGAGTCAGACTCGCATATATGGTATACTACTTATGTGTGTGCGTAAGTGCTTCGTAATTGTGTATGTGCTTCGTGTGTGATTGCATTTCTTTGTTTTGTGTGGAATTTGAATTAGATGCAATATCAAGAAAGAGGTGGTTCTCTCTCTCTCTCTCTCTCTCTCTCTCTCTCTCTCTCTCTCTCTCTCTCTCTCTCTCTCTCTCTCTCTCTCTTTCTTTCTTTCTCTGTGTGGTTTTGCATTGGTTTGTTTTGGAGTTAAGTTTGCTTTACACGCAATATGAAGAAAGGGGTGTTTCTAAGTGTATGCATATGTGTATATGTATGTATGTGTGTGTGCGCGCGTGTGTGTGTGTGTGTGTGACGTCAGCCGCAAGCTATTTGTGAGCATATCGCTTTGCGTTGATTTTCACAACAGTATGAGCGTTGGCCGTTCAGAAATCGATGGTAAACTTCTAAATGTAACGTTGCCTGGAAAATTACAATAAGCCATTAAATGTAGAGTTGATCGCGATGTCCTGTAAAGGTCACGCAACCAGCTGTGTTGTATGGATCAGGACTTCAAACTGCAAATTGCCAGTTTAACTAGTTAATGGCAATGACCCCCACTTCGTGGGAAAGTATTCCAGACAGTCTTGCTTCCCTATCGTTTGTTGTTGCGTAACACCCGACCACCCCCATGTTTACTATATTTGTGTAGTTTTACATGTTCTGATACTATGAGAGCCTTAATATTCATAAATTTACTTTAAGAAGAATGTCTTGTTCTGTTATATTTTCCAGAACTGGTTCGTTTGCCAACTTTTCAATCCAGCTGGTTCCTGTCATTTTCTGATAAGGCGACGTTTCAAACGTGTCTATATGTTTTCTATTGCGTTCAGCCATTGGCCATATCTTAGAAACTTACTATGGGATGGAAGACAAGTGCTCAGGGCGGATTCTTTTCTGCGGATCATGTTGAATATTCTTTGATGTTAGGATTGTTTGGTTTGTCTCTAAATGTCCACTTTGCCGCTGTTATATTAATTCTTTCCCTCTCTCTCTGTTTCTCTTTTTCACTCTCTCATTCTCTCTCTCTCCCACACGCACACACATACACACACACACACACTCTCTCTCTCTCTCTCTCTCTCTCTCTCTCTCTCTCTCTCACTCTCTCTCTCTCAACAGATATCTACACTGTGTATGTTCACAGTATTCATTTAACAATGTTTTTTTTTCTCCCTTTGTGAATATAAAATGCGCAATAGATAATTCATGTATGAAAGATGAGTGGTTGGAAGGGCCACTGTATTTGTGAGCTTTCGAAAATAAAGTTCGTTCGTTAGTTCTTTAGTGCGTGTTACCTCTGTCTCTGTCTCTGTCGCTCTTCTTTCTCTCTCTCTCTCTCTCTTTTTCTCTCTGTCACACACACAGACACACACACACACACACACACACACACACACACACACACACACACTTCAAGAAACAAATGAAGATCGTAAGCTGATTAGAATCATTAGACCTCATCATCATCATCATCAAAATTTTATTTTGTTGACATGTTATGACAAGAAATGAACTGGAGAACTTGGTGACGATTGGCAAGATGGAAGGAAGGAGACCAAGGGGAAGACCGAGAAGTTAATACCTGGATGGCTTGGCCACTTGGCATGGTCGAGACAGGAACACGGAGCTGATCCACGACTCTGGTGATCGAATGAGATAGCAAAACATGACCGTCCACGCTTATCGCATGGCACATGATGGATTATATATATATATCAGCGTCTGTGGCTTAGTGGCAGTGAACGCGGTGTCAGAGTCACAAGCCCGCATACCGGATCTGAAATCAGCTGCAGGCGATGTGCAAGCAGACGGGTTTGTGTTGATTTTTAACAGTGGTACGAGCGTCCATCTGAGGGCTGGTCTGGTTCGCAAGATCAGTCCCGCACCTAGTGTTCGTTGTCTCGGATGGCTGTGTGAGGTGCACCCAGTCGGGATCTTCCCAGCCTACGCATGATAGCGAGGCAGGCGTTTCGAAAATGTAACCGCATCGTGAAGCCAGAGTCGTGGTTTGAGTGGGCGAAAGAGCAAATTTGTATGACCGTTCGACAAAGTCTCGATAAGCGCCCTCTCTTTATCTCTCTCTCTCTCTCTCTCTCTCTCTCTCTCTCTCTCTCTCTCTCTCTCTCTCTCTCTCTCTCTCTCTCTCTTGATG
This sequence comes from Cepaea hortensis, assembly GCA_963921405.1. NCBI lineage: Eukaryota > Metazoa > Mollusca > Gastropoda > Stylommatophora > Helicidae > Cepaea > Cepaea hortensis. Next base: position 47,299,345 of record OY992878.1, on the reverse strand, counting down.
AGCAGTGGGCCTGCAGTCAGAAAGCTGATATAGCTTTTCGGTCAGTCCTGCCGGCGTAGCTTAGAAGCTCGTCAGTAGGCGTCCAAAGTCAAATTCCACGGATGTGAGGGTCTGGCCACCACTCTCCTCCTGCTTTTGGAGGTTTGATGCTGAACCGCCAGCATCTGCAGCCTACCTTGTTCCAGACATACTGGTTATCCTTTCCTCTGAAGTAAACATGCTGCATGGGTAACAGATGTTCAGTGAATCCATGCCCAGGCATTGTGCGATGGGATTTTGGCCAAATTCCAATGCACATACTTTCGTCTGTCAAGACGGCAAGGTGCCACTCACTCACGAGCGTCCTACGTTCAAAAAGCAATGGTAAACTACCGAACGCAAACTTGTCTAATAAATCACAAACAGCGCAAAAATGCTGGGGTTACTTGCGACGCCCCATAAAGGACGTGTAATTAACTTTACACACACACACACACACACACACACACACACACACACACACACACACAACAGGCAAAGCCACAACACACCAGAGGAGATAAACAACAGACATGCAGTGGTGTGTTAGATTCCATCAGCTCCATACAGCACAATGTTTTGGCACATGTACGAATCAAAGGAGCCAGCCTGACTATAAATACATCAACCGTAACTCTGGCCACCCTTTGCACCGACATACCGGCCGTCGGCTTGATGTTGCTGGCACGATGAAAAGTGGCAAAACTCACATCAGGGAACGATAGGTAGAACAGATACCAGTGGGGGTTTTTTTCCCGTTGGATCGCATCTAATCTAAAGAATCTCACCACATAGGGGCTGTGTCTCTGGTTTTTATGGACGTAGTTATTTTTCTCTATACTCTCTATTCTCTCAACCCCCGCCCCGCCCACTCTCTCTCTCTCTCTCTCTCTCTCTCTCTCTCTCGATCGATCTCTCTCTCCGTCTCTCTTTCTCTCCTGCCTGGCTGTTTGCCTGCCTGTGCCTCCGTCTATCTGTTTGTCTGTTTCTATGTATATGTGTATGAAAAGCGGATGTAAACTGCAGCCAAATATGCAGTCTATAATTATCCGATGATCCGTGTTCACTGTTTTCATTTCTTTTTCATTGGCTCGCTTTGAACTCAAGTGTAGTGCACGCACGCTACTTAAAATAGCACTTAACTATAATTTGCGTGTGGATTAACTGACCCTATTACCAGTGTCCTTCGCCCTCAGGCGAACCCACTTCGACTTCAGAGGTACGTGTAATTTACGTCCCCGAGTCAAGGACGAGAAGTCAACATTTTAGTCCAGCTCCCCCGGCATCAACTGTCACTGTCAAAAACCATTCGGAAGGAGCAAGTGTCCTTAGACGCAACAGAAATCCAGCTTGTTTTTGTTTTTCTCCCTTTCCCATCAAAACCTTAAATCTGAAACAACGCGACACGTATCCCATGTGGGTGCAGCGTCTTCCACTGCCTGTCATTGTTCATGTGATGTTGTTTTGGTTTTCCATTAGTTCTTCAATGTGCAAGGTCATAAGACACAAAAATATCACGACAAGCACAAACAATCGTTTATTGAATGGTAGTGTGTTCTTTTGTATGGAAGTCAATGCTGGACAATGAGTAACAGAATGAAAACAATACTGGGGACAGTGGAGAGCTGAAGGTCAGCTTGGCCGAATTGATAAAGGGCTCGTTCTTAAACATCCGGTGTGCTGATGCCGAGGTAGTGGGTTCAACTCCTACACCTGCCAGTTGGACTTAAATGTTGGCTTCTCGTTATTGACTTGGGGACGTAAATTACAAGTACCCCTGAAGTCAGAGTGGGTTTTGCTGATGGCGAGGAGCACTGGTAATAGGGGAAACTGATACACACGCAAAACTCAGTCTGGTGCACTAGAAGGTGTAGCATGTGTATGGACTACGCTTGAGTTCTAATCAAGCGAGAGCAAGAATAAAAGGAGCGGAGAGCTGGGGTTTGAGAAGACTGGGTGTTGAGAATACTGGGGTTTGAGAAGACTGGGTGTTGAGAAGAATGTTTAGAATATCGTGGACAGAGAAGAAAACAAAGGCTGGGTTATTTACAGCTGAAAGCGTTACTAGATAACCCATCAAACCTACACGGAAGAATGGGTGAGGTATTTACAGCTGAAAGCGTTACAAGACAACCCATCAAACCCACACTGAAGAATTGGGTATTTACAGCTGAAAGCGTTATTAGACAACCCATCAAACCCACACGGAAGAATGGGGTATTTACAGCTGAAAGCGTTACTAGACAACCATCAAACCCACACGGAAGAAAGACACATGTAATTTATGGGGCATACAAACAGATGAGGGAGCCGGGCTAGAGCAGTGACTCGGCGTTTGTCTGCCGGGCTGGTGGTAATGGTATCAACACGGCACCTAGGCGGATTTTTTAAATTGTCCTGGACTCTCAAATCGACCCAGCGTCCCGTTACATACCACCAAAAGAAAAGAATGACCACATCAGTCAGAACACCAGCAAAACCTGCTCAAGACGCTACCACGTTATGGACAGACCAGAACCAGTCATTATTCTGCGCCTCAGAACAGGACACAATAGATTACGCAACCACATGTATACAAAATTGAAGATTGGTGAATCAGCCATGTGGACATGTGGATTGGCGTCGCAGACAGCAGAGCACATACTCCAAGACTGCCCAAAATATAACATATCTAGGCAAACATTTTGGCCTGGAGAGGCGACAGTGGAATATAAACTCTTTGTGCCGCTGAGTGAACTAAAAAAGACAGTTAAATTTATACAAGAGACAAGATTGCAGTTATAGACATATTTCAAGCCAACGAAAGAAGAAGAGGACCCAGCGTAAAATGGTTACCAGTAAATGTCTTGGGAGGTACTCTTCACCCCTAGAGTGCCGACTGGTCTAAAAATATAGTTCTATGACCATTTAGACAAATGCCTTTTACTTTACTTGTATCAACAGAAGATGTGGAATAGAAAAATTAGTCACACGCGGGAGAAAGCTACCCAAGAGAGACAAAGAAAAACCAAAGCGATTTATGTGGACAACACAACAGACATTTGGGCAGCAAATACTAATGTAAGAAACGTCGACTTCATTAAAATATCTTATGAGAGTCGTGATTGCCTATGTCTACTCCAAATCATGAACTAGAAGAAGAAGAATTAGCAGGAGTAGTAGTAGTTGATCAGACAATAAGAATGTCAACACTGCTCGTAGCATCAGCAAGGTAATATATTTACACCATAATTACACATGCAATAAGTTTTATTTTGTGGTTTGGTGGTGTAATTACGTACTGTGTCAGCTCTCATCGTTCGCTACCTTACCTTCTATGTCCCCGTGCAAACAGGACTAAAAATGTGATGTTCCTCACTTCACACAGCAAAAGCAGGTTCCTGCTACAGGACTTGTTATTGCTGTTTTCTTCTGTTATTTGAAATGTAACCTGTACAGCAACCTGCCTATTCGGTCAGCTCTTTTCCATTTCCAGCTGGAGAGGTTATTTTAACGTGCGCAGTATGCACACGCAAGTCATCCAGGTTTACTCACTTTCATGAGAAAGCTGGACGTCAGATCTACTACGCGGGATAAGGGACAAGCGTACTTAGGTTTTTTTTTTTTTTAAACATTCATGCCTTCTTAACTCTGAATCTACCCACGTGTGCAGAAATTAGAGACGGGTGTGATGACTCTAAACCATTTCGCCCCTCATTCCAATGTCATCGGGGTGACAGAATTTTTCGTGAAAGTAAAGGACCCTTTTACACGCCGCAATGCGCATTAGTCAAATGGTGTTGATTCCATGATTTTACTGACCAATTGGCACTTGTTGGGGGATGTGGTCAATATCACACCGGCTGCCTTTACTTCTCAAGACATTTCCGGGTACCCATTTTTAGTTTGAGGCGACCTGGAAAATGACTGAAGGCATGACCAGCGGGCCGGTAGACTAGCGCCTAGACACCACGCCAACTCCGCTGTCATCAGTTTTAATTTAGTTGCATGTCCTTCACAGGACGTAGCAGTCAACCCCGGCATTTTGGCTGTTCGTGATTAGTGGATAAATTTTACGTTCAGTAGTTTGCCATTGCTTTCTGAACGACCGGCATCTATGCCGTTTTCGAAAAAACCAGTACCGCTATGTTTCGAACCCAGGTATACGGGGTTTATAATCGCGTCCGTAGCACCTTCGCCACGGAGTCCGGTTGTCATTAATTCAGTCCTGACGCTAGGAACATCAGTGAAATGGGCCTTACGGTCATTAAGAGTGAAACTATTGTACAATCTCTGTAAATAACGGATGTATCACACTGGGTAGTCTTCAACCTGCTGTCCCAGGTTTCATGAGTTTGAATCCGCATCTGGGCGTATTTTTAGAATTGACCTGAGCTCCAGATCGACCCAATGGATACCAGAAAATGTCCTGGGAAGTAAAGGCGGCCGACAAGACTCTGACCACATGACCCACTGAGTTCCGATTGGTCTATACGAATGTGGGTCTAGCACCATATACCCAATCTACCGAAAGACGTGTATAAGTCTCCTTTGCTGTTGTTACAATCCCTGTGGGAGAGACCTACCTGCCAGCCGGATGTACAGATACAGTCATGTTTCACAGCCGCCTGTTGGAAGACTGATACCTGCAGTCAGGATCCGTCAGTTCCACACGCTTGCTATCTTTTCTGACACCAGACAGACAGGATTGTCGTTACGATAACCCTGATTTGACACTAGAAAAAAGGGAGGCCGGATCGCGGGGCATGTGAATACCCGCCGTGATTGACAGACACGATCGGCGAGATAGCCGGCCTGATGGCCGACACAGAAACGGCATTAAAATAACCAGGTTAAGGACGTGACGAGATAAATCTGTAGCTTAGTGCTTTGTGTGATTGCTTACCAAGGTAGCGGCACGGGTTTAATCTCCAGCAGTGGCAAGATTCTTTTTTTCCTACCAGTAGGTCTCTTGGGCAGGTTCTGTGGCGAAGGCGTTACAGAATAATTCGTAATACTGCGTTCGAAAAACAGCTGTGGGTGATTTGGCAGTAGACCGCCTCGCATTGGATTTCAAACAATGATCTTAGTTATAGTTAGCATACAGTAATATAAAGATACTAATTCATACTATATATACACAGCACTTGATGACTGTATTTCAAGCGAAACAAAAAGCTAGTCCATAATATCCTTCGTCTACATCTATATGACACTATCTCTCCTAGCCACTGATCTGGTGTGGTTTCTAAATTATCACTTTCATAACACGCGGATATATATGACTTGACCACACGGCATGGTCGAGACAGGAACACAGAGCTGATCCACGGATTCTGGTGATCGTGTGAAATGACGAAATATGACAGCCTCGCTTATCGGCATGGCACATGATGATGATGATGATGATGATGATGATGATGATGATGATGATGATGATGATGATGATGATGATGATGATGATGATGATATCCATAAGTGCTCCAACCTCCTCCTGTAGATCACACAAGGAAAATGATTCTCAGCACAGTGCATGAAAACTATTTCACCAGCGGGACTCAAATGCTATAATTCTTTGTTTTTGTTGTTGTTGTTGTTGTTGTTGTTGTTGTTGTTGTTGTTGTTGTTGTTGTTGTTTTTATGCGGTTAGTTTTTTTTTTAATGTGAAGATGTTGCTATGGCATCGTCCTATTGAGTCTGCTCATTTCGATTTGACACTACCGAGCGATTTCTACCCTGCTTGACGGGCATACGGGCATCTGTGAGATTCCTTGTCCAGGAAGGCTAGACGTCGGATCCACTACCCCCAGGATCATGGGGCAAGCATACCACACCTTTTTCTTATTTCATAAAAATCCACTCAACAAGGTGAGACGAACCTGGTCTGCTTGACTCAGAGGCCGACTCCGTAAACTCTGATTCCAACCCATCCCCGTCGTAGACACTAACTGTCTACTTTATATAAACCTTATGTTATTCAAACACGAGCGCAATTGCGCCCGCTCGCGCGCGCGCGCGCACACACACACACACAATTTTTATTAATAAAATACTAACTGTATCCTGTTACGCCTTTGCTAGTTTCATCCATGAATCTTTTTCTTGAGTTGACACTACAAGACCGCTTGCCCAGGCAGTCGCCACACGGATGTTTATTTCTCCCTTTATAGATAGAACAATCGCTGGGTGAAAAGCTGGAGTGGAATCGCGCAAGAGGAAGACAACACTTTAAGCGGATGGACAACAATAAGAGATGGACAGGAAGAAGCTTAAACCAGTGCACCATGAAGACACAGGACAGTGGGTGCTGCAGACTCATTACAGTTGATTTCAATACGGAGATGACACTTGACTGACCGAACTATAACCACAGAAGCGATGTGGAGAACTGCTTGTCGCTAAACGGTAAAAGTGAGGTCCAAAGCTTGGCAACACTTAGTGACGCTACGTAGCAGGAATTTGCCGTGTTTGTGTGGCCATACTATTTTATAGGGCAGAGTGCACAGGGGAATATGTGGCAAGTCTTCCGTGCCCACAGAGAACACCGACAGTTGACGTCCAAACTTCGTTCGACCGTACACATGCTATTGTCAACGTAACGTTCTAACCATTACCCAAAACACACACGAGTAACCAACCGTAGTTAATCAGCCAGACTGCTGCAAGTGAGCCGATCACCATTCAGAAGAGACTCATAACAATTAAGTGGGTTCACGACCCCATAAAAAAGCAGAACCAGTAGAAGAATATAACTACCGATGGCAAATGCAAGCTCAGGATAGACAAGCTTTGGAGCTTATGCGTGTGCAAGATATCAAGATCTCATAGATACTAAACGATTTTTAAAAAAACTGTAATTTACTGCCAATGTAGTATCTTGCGGTGTCTGGCAGAGGAGCCTGAGGAATAAGGGCCGCCTGGCTAGTGCAGTCGCCGCGAACGGTGCAGGTAAGGATTTTCTGTTTGCCCCAGACAGAAAAAAAAATCCCACACCTTACCGGTCGAACCCGGGTCTCCCGAAGGAGAGTCCGGCGTTCTAGCCACTCGGCCAGCCGCTCCTCTAAACGATTGCTTTGTTATAATCACTTGTAACATAGTGTTTCAGACTGTTTACCAACAATATATTTCCTATCTGTGGTAATTTAGCAACGGGCTCTGTTATCAGGCAAGAACCTCAGTGTGTTTATTAGGTAAAAATACACAATTATACGGAGATGGGGACTGAGGTTGTGGGGTAAATATGGTGTAACTCTCTTAGCCCAAACTCTGGCCTAGCGACTGATGGATCAATAACCTGCTGGGAAATGTTCCCTTGGAGTGGGGTTCATTGTGATTAACTAGTTAAACCAACAATTTACAGTAAGAAGAAAAACTCCTGATCCATACTAAACAGCTGGTTGCATGTCTTTTATTGGAAGTCGCAAGCAACTCTGCATTTATTGGCTACTTGTGATTCTCCAGGCAATGCTCATCTTTTTGTGAAAATCAACGTAAAGCGACATGCTCCCAAATAGTTGGCGGCTGCCATAAAACCCAGTATATTGAGATTGTGAAACTGCGTTCACCTGTCACTCTATGTGATATATAACTTTGCAGAACGCAGTATGCGAATATCTGACGAGAGTCAGCGAAATATGCCAGGCAGTAAATTGTGCAACCTATTGCTGGTGTCTTCTGTGTTTACAATCAGTAATGGAATCATCGTGGCCATTCAGTGCCTTGCTGACTGGTGTAGGCGATTGTGTTTCTTCACATCTTGCCATCTCCAACGACATGTATCAATTCGTGTGTTGACTGTCTTCAGTGCTATGAAACAAGATTGTCAAGAAGTTTCTCTCGCTGTCTACCTCTATATCTTATTTCACAATTTTTTCAAGTTATCACATGTTCTATTTTTGTGTCTTCTCATAATATGAAGTTCCAGCATTGTTCTATACAACCACATCCCTAAAGCGTTCAAAGATATTTTCGTTTGTTTACTAATTGTTCAGGTACGAAGCTTCATGTTAGACTTCTTCTATGTAAGATCCAATAACTCTTTTTCTGACGTTCAAATACACGGACTTATTGCACTAAATGTTCTTCATTCGATAGAATGAAGGTTTTACTTGTCCTATTTTGTTCTTTATTGCTGTAATGCAATTTCCATCTGATGTTATCCGTGTGCCTGGATATTTGAATTTCTTCACTTGTCCCAAAATAACATCATTCACTTTAATTGTACTTTTAGGCATAATCTGTTTCTGTGATATCGCCATGTCTTCTGTCTTCCAGTTATTCAAGATTCTTGTTCACTTTCTGTGCACATTATATCCACCATTTCATGTAGTTCCTTATGACTTATTGCTATCGAGAATGTGCCATCGGCATAACGTAAGATATTTATTTTAAGTCCCCCAATATATACCGGTATATATATATATATATATATATATATATATATATATATATATATATATATATATATATATATATATCTTGCGCTCGCTCGCTTTGAAGTCAAGCGTAGTCCATAACAGTACTTTCAGTAGTGCTGGACTGAATTTTGCGTGTGGATTAGCTTTCCCTATTAACAGTGTCCCTCGCCATCAGGTGAACCCACTCCGACCTTAGAGGTACTTATAATTTACGACCCCAAGTCAAGGACGATAGTTCAACATTTTAGTCCAACTGTCCGGTGTAGGGGTTAAAACCCTTACCTCGGCATTAGCACACCGGATGTTTAAGAACACGCGTTCTTATCCATTCGGCCATGCTGACCTGCTATTTTCTGTATATCACAGTATATGTTTACTTTACTCTATTTTAAATGTAATATTATTTACAATATCCGTGCAGTCCATCGATAGACTCCCCACAATAGCCGCAGGGCAGCACAAACGTCTGAATACTTATTCCACTTGAAGGCAGCACGAGCTGTCAATAATAACGTTACAAACAAACAATAACGCAGCAAGAACCTGCTGTGGACATGTAAGGACATCTCACTTTGTTTGCCTGCGTGCACACACAAACAGGAAGGCAGTTATGTTCTTCAACAGCGAATGTCGAGGGCTGCCATCGAACTCTCGTTCGACAGCACTCATGTTGTTCTCTGCGTACGTCCTAACCACCACACCAACGTGCTCGCTAGCATGATAAAAACAATCACAATAGTCCTAAATTCCTTCATCATTATCATGATATGCCATGCAGATAAGTGTGAGCGGTCATGTTTCGCCGTCTCACGAGATCACTAGAGCCAGCTCCATGTTTTCATCTCGACCACGCCACATGGCCAAACCATCCTGATACTTACTGTTCTGCCTTTCCCTTATCCCCCCCCCCCCCCTCAATTTTGCCATTTCCCACCGACTTCTCTAGTTTATTTTTTGTCATAACGTGTCCAAAAATGTTGACTGTCTACGTCTAATTTCTCTAATGTAGCCCCATTGACAGCGCTCTGTATATGAAACAAAGTATTTAAAGCACTTGTCCACATCTTGAGCCGTATTGGGTATATAGTGCTACCCCCATAGTTTTATAGACCAACCGGTACTAGACGGGTCAAGTGGTCAAGACCACGCCGTCCGCCCCTTTCTTAACAGAGTATTTACTGGTACCTGTTTTATTTAGGCTGAGTTGACCTTACAGCCTAAGCCAATTTTTTTTTTAAATCCCTGTCTCCGGTTAGGTTCGAATACATTACTACCGGGCCAGGAGGCTAACGCCCTTGGCACTGCGTAAATGCGACCCCTAGAAACTATGAAAGTCACATCCGATCTCATATAGCACCAGTCTCCGTTTTTTCTTTCCGTTCTGTAAATAATGAAACATTATATTTTGCGCACCATGGTGTCTTCTATTTCTCTTCGTTCCTGCGTTCAGGTATAAAGATTGCACCGGCTGCAACTTCGGTAGGAAGCGGAAGATTAAAAATTGTTCGGGAGGCTTCTTTGAAATGTTTTGTTAAAATGAGAATATAGGGAGGTTACAACAAACAGTCTGACTGAATAGATGTCTCGGGAGGGATTGGGGAGGGGGGGGGGGGTGAACTAGGTAACATTATAAATGATAAGTAATTCACTGACAGGAGGAGCGCAATGGGACACATTGAATTGGAGAAAAGTATAATAACCACGGGAAGCGGACTTGTCCGACGTCGACGTGCAATGGTAATTGTTAAGTTTGATAATCGCAGGGGAAAGATATAATTTACTGAACCGAGAGTTAACCTACCGACCGGCGATAATGGTATAATCGTCTAATATGTTATATAATCTACCGACATCAGAAAACGTTATATCATCAATAACTAATATGAGGCATAGCGTTATATATTTTTGTAAAAGGAAAGTGGTTAAGTCAGGGTGAAAGAAATTATCATCTCTTAAATTATAAATGGAGGTGTGGAGTAGAAGAGTGCGATATTTATTAGACGTGGGTGGGCAATTTCAACAGATGAATTGGAAAAATCCCGTATGAAGACATAAGACATAGAGTATTGGTAACCCACTACAACCAACCTTCAATATAGAGATTTCACTTGATGATGATGAATGAAATACCTAGTTACGCTGTGGAACATGTATTTAATCCACCGACAAGGAGAGAGTCGACACGCGTCGCAACAAAACTAACACTGTAGACTATTGGTGTGAGGGTTCAACAACAGCTGATGGTGCATACTTCTTCTTCATCTTCCCCTTACCCTGTTTCACCGCCTCATTCTGCGTCCCATCTCCCTCCACCACATCCTCCTTCGGTTCCTCCTCTTTCTTCTTCTTCTTCTTCTTCTTCTTCTTCTTCTTCTTCTTCTTCTTCTTCTTCTTCTTCTTCTTCTTCTTCTTCTTCTTATTATTATTATTATTATTATTATTATTATTATTCTTACCCTGTCCATGCTTGCTCCTCTTGCTCCTCCTCCTCCTCCTCTTCTTCTTCTTCTTCTTCTTCTTCTTCTTGCCATGTTCTTGCCTCCTCCTCCCCCTCTTCTTCTTCTTGCCCTGCCCTTGCCTCTTCTTCTTCTTCTTCTTCTTCTTCTTCTTCTTCTTCTTCTTCTTCTTCTTCTTCTTCTTCTTCTTCTTCTTCTTCTTCTTCTTCTTCTTCTTCTTCTTCTTCTTCTTCTTCTTCTTCTTCTTCTTCTTCTTCTTTTCTTCTTCTTCGTCTTCTTCTTCTTCTCGCCCTGCCCTTGCCTCCTCCTCCCCCCTCTTCTTCTTCTTCTTCTTCTTCTTCTTCTTCTTCTTCTTCTTCTTCTTCTTCTTCTTCTTCTTCTTCTTCTTCGTGCCTTGCCCTTAAATCTTCTTCTTCTTCTTCTTCTTCTTCTTCTTCTTCTTCTTCTTCTTCTTCTTCTTCTTCTTCTTCTTCTTCTTCTTCTTCTTCTTCTTCTTTTCTTCTTCTTCGTCTTCTTCTTCTTCTCGCCCTGCCCTTGCCTCCCCCTCCCCCCCCCTCTCTCTTCTTCTTCTTCTTCTTCTTCTTCTTCTTCTTCTTCTTCTTCTTCTTCTTCTTCTTCTTCTTCTTCTTCTTCTTCTTTTCTTCTTCTTCGTCTTCTTCTTCTTCTCGCCCTGCCCTTGCCTCCCCCTCCCCCCCCTCTTCTTCTTCTTCTTCTTCTTCTTCCTCTTCTTCTTCTTCTTCTTCTTCTTCTTCTTCTTCTTCTTCTTCTTCTTCTTCTTCTTCTTCTTCTTCTTCTTCTTCTTCTTCTTCTTCTTCTTCTTCTTCTTCTTCTTCTTCTTCTTCTTCTTCTTCTTCTTCTTCTTCTTCTTCTTCTTCTTCTTCTTCTTCTTCTTCTTCTTCTTCTTCTTCTTCTTCTTCTTCTTCTTCTTCTTCTTCTTCTTCTTCTTCTTCTTCTTCTTCTTCTTCTTCTTCTTCTTCTTCTTCTTCCTGCTATGAGTCTCTGAAGTGTTGGGGCCATCACATGTCGCAGGCCTGAATGCACGAATGAATATGTGGCCAGTCTGTCCCTCATGTAGCGGACGACGGGCGCAGGCTTGGAACCATCGTCCCACAGAGCTCATGACATCACCAGTGCAATCTCCTAACGATTCCGCCAACGCGGAGAACTAACCTGCTATGGGGTTTTGATAGGCAGGTGATCACATTTTGTAGGTCTGAATGCACGGAGGTATAAGTAGCTAGTTTCACGATTCGACAAACACAGGCCTGGAACTCTCGTCCGATCGCCCTCATGACTGTATCTCCGTAGGTCTCTATCAACCACGCTAACTCGCCAGTATACATTATAGGGCAATGTTGATTACATTATGCTAGAGTAGCAGTAATGTCATAAATGACTGAAACCTTGCTGTCTTGACAGACGATAGTTTGCCAAATGGAGTTATACCTCTCCATAGCACAAAGCCTGGGCTGAATTTAGAGACCATGTGTTGCCCATCAAGCATGATTCCTCTCTCGGCCTGTCTAGTTTACTTCAAAGGAAATGTAACACCAATACGTCTGGAACAAGACAAGCAGCGGTAACATGACCTTTAGTCTTTTGGTTGCATTTCCTCGCCCTAGGGTAAGGCCTGTACCCTACCAATTGCGCACCCCCCGCCAGAAGCCATTGGCATAATGTAGTATGTCAAGTTTGGTGACATTCAGAGCTAACAGAAAGCAGGTAGTACCATCTGCTGTCATACAGTAACTCAGTCATATCTGACTAAGACCTGACTTTCAAACGCCATCTAAATGGTGCACTGCTTCAAGTCCACAATTGAAAATACCTGTCATATCCGCAATTTATTCGCTAAAATTAGCGAAAGTAACGTGATTTCTTATTTTAGCGAGTACACGTCTTTTTATACTCAAGCCGTTGCCAATAACTTGATGAATAAATGACAGGACGTAGACAGCATAGGTGGCTGAGTTGTGTTGTTTCTGTTGGAGAGACTCGTCTATTCTGGGTGTTTCCTCTTGTTCGATGTAAAGCTAATACCACTGAAATGCGACAGAAAATATGAAGTGTCATAATTTACGATGTTAACGTAGATTCTTATTTACTCAACTGAAGAGGGGAAAATCATTTCAACAAAAAACCCAAAGTGTAGGATGAATAAACGTAAATAAAGAGCCTAAGAAATAACGCTCAGGATATGCGATAATAAATATAACATAAATAACCATTTCTAAAAAATAAAACAGTGGATACATCCAAAAATAAAAGAGCAAAGGAAATTTGTCATAGAAAGAAATGGCCAATCTTAAAGCTTGCCTGATTGATCAAGCAGTTCTTAAGATGAAAATAATTCGTGTTCCTGGATAGGAGAATTAATTTGAATATGATATAAGCTAAACCATGACATTTATCGATCTTTCCGTGTGATTACATAACTCGATAAGGGCAATGGTGAACACGCACAGCTCCTAACGGCCATGCCAGGGAGGAAGCTGAGATCTCATTAAGGTTCCGGATGCTGGAAATTATTTCCTAGAATACGTACAAAATTAAAAATCGGCTGCGTTGTAGAAGAGACATAGCACTGCTTCTATTCATTGATCCAGTCAAATGTATTCATTTGTGGTTAGCTCTTTTAGCACCATTGCTGCTACATGCCGGGAGAACTTTAAAAAGACTCAGAGCATCATAGCCAAGCAGTGTTCAGGTTATAATTTGTTTATTTTACTTACGTTAGATAAATATACGCTGTCTCAACATCAGCATGCAGTGCCATCTCTGCAGTGAAGGTTGGCGGTGTTAGATCTCGAGTAGTTTATGTCCTGTGCAATTGTAGTACATTGTACTTGGCGACTGTTAACTGTCAACTACTGCCTTTATACTGTAGTACCTTGCGGTGTAGGACAGAGGGTGTCTTGAGCCTGAGGAATTAAGACCGCCTGGCTAGTGCAGTCGCCGCGAAGTGTGCAGGTTATGGTTTAATATGTTTTTCCCCGACAGAAAAAATCTACACCTTAACGAGGATTCGAACCCGGGTCTCCCGAAGGAGAACCCGACATCTTAACAATATCCAGATGTTGTCTATCCATTTATATTTTTGACAGCCTTTTGTTTTAAGTTTTCCCCTCCATTACGGTTTTCTGTAGATTGCTACGTCGTTTAATGAGGCCATAATTCTTTGTCTATCGCATGCTTATTTCTATTATTTATATCTCGGAATTGAAGAACTTGGTGACAACTGACAAGATCGAAGGGAACAGACCAAAGGGAAGACCAAGAATTAAATACCTGGATGGCTTTGCCACGTGATATGGTCGAGACAGAAACACGGAGCTGATCCACGACTCTGATAATCGAGTGAGATGGCAAAACATGACCGTCCACGCTTATCGGCATGGCACATGATGGATGGGTGGATATTTAGGATTAGAACCCGATACTAAATGTGGGTGACTCTGGTAACAACCTCACCGGACAACTGTTTTCCTTCCACATGAATGATCAAGCTGCATTCTACTGGCCTATTCACAAGTAGATAACAGTACGTTAATCACTTACGAGTTAAACAACGCTAAACCAATTGTCCCACGGGAGATAAATCGAAGGGGTTGTGCATTCCAAATCTTCCACATATACTAAGTTTTGGCATAAAAAGATGAAGTTACAGGACTTTTCCATCTCTAGAAATGTGTCGACAGTTCTGAAAATTCGGTACTCAGGTTAGGAGGCTAGGTTCGACAAAAGCGTTTAACAGGTCGGACCAAAATCCTGCCACTGAGTTGAGTTGTGTTGAGTTGACTTGAGCTAAGAAACAGCATCACTGCACTCAGGACATTCCCGCCAGCGAAGAGTCATACTGCTGATGGTTCCAAATGCCTTCAGCTGAAAGTTCTCCTGGTCTTCACTCTCAGTTTGGAGGTTCGTCCAGGGCCCCTGGCCACACAGAGCCATATCATTCTCTCCACACACGGGTGCTCAGTCTGTTCCCCCGCCTTCTCCACCTGGTCCCGCAGCCGCCCAACTGCCTCTCCCTTGTCCATAGGTAATTTATCACCGTGAGGAGCATTCTTTGCCAGACCATCAGCCTGCCACTACTAGGGATTAACGACAAACCATAATCTTGGTAAGCTCACGCTCTAGCCAATACTATGATGCAGTTCCTTTTCAAAGAGTAAAGAGTCAACATGTAATCAGAGATGTTTAGCTGATTGCAAATCCTCTGAAAGACCAAATATTAAATCCCAAGTTTTGACATTCAGGTCGTGTGAGCCCTGGACAAGACTTGCATCTATCGGAATAAAGTTGATGTAATTGCGATTCCCAAGCACCATCTTTTCTATGACTCTGCTGCAGAGCTCTTTGTCCTTTCTCCAAATGCAGAAGCCAGCATGGTGCTCACGGTTGGTGTTGTAACTTCATATCTGCAGAGAGGCATTGCTACTTTTGGAACCTATGCCAGACGGCGGAACCAAATCTGTGATAGGAAGCACATGGAAGAGGTTCTCCCAGTGTTTTGTCAGTGTGAGATCTGGTCCCAGGTCTTCGACCTTAGCAGCCCTTAATCAGAGAGGCATCCCAAATGTCAGTTGTGGCATTTATAGACGAACCTACTGAGCCGAACAAGCGGAAATAGTAGCTCCATGAAGATTACATGAAATGGGCTTTGTCACGAGTTGAAGCCTAAATGTGGAAAGTGAGGAACTGACATTAGCTGGATCCTTCTTCTTCCTTCGCCCCATATCACCTATTGGGGCACAGTCCCTCAACCAAGTCCCTCCAAGTTGTACTATCCTTTGCTATTTCATGAAGCTTCGTCTATGTCCTCCCCATATTATTCATTTCTGTCTCTACATATTTTCAGCTTGTAATTTTAGGTAACATTAGCTGGATGCTGCAGTCATACTCCTAAAGAAATAAATCAGATATATTAACAGACATGCCCATGCCTGGCTTATGTTATTTAAACTAAGAATTAAAACTTGCGACTTCGTAAAGCTTTTGACTAACACTTGGTCAATTCATCTTTGGGGGAAATGGATATATGATTTATTTATTTTGAGAATACGTAGTCAGAAAATTATGCGATAATACGCAGACAGACATCAAATGTGAGAATATTTAGACACAAATAATGTTTTCGCGTAGCGAATTTGAATTACG
Organism: Cepaea hortensis; assembly: GCA_963921405.1. NCBI lineage: Eukaryota > Metazoa > Mollusca > Gastropoda > Stylommatophora > Helicidae > Cepaea > Cepaea hortensis. Next base: position 47,283,315 of record OY992878.1, on the reverse strand, counting down.
AAGACACAAACAAATGATTGCACGATTTATTGCCTGGCATATTTTGTTGCACCTCGTCAGGTACATACTGCAGAATTCACACAACTTAAAGTAAAATGACTAGATAAATCCTTCAAGCTTAAATATACACATGTTCGCACATTAATGTCAATTGTCTACCACGGTAATTTTTAACTGACTAACATGTCTTTCTGTTTGCACAAGACTGGCTTATGTAGGTTAATCATTATGGCTTCTGCAAACTTTAACAAACGACTATTTTGTGTGTTGAACAACACACGAAAGGCACTGTCTCTCTCAATCACATGACCGCCTTCCAGCACATGCCTCGCGATCGATGAAGCGGGAATGTTCCGGTGTGTCGGCCTGCCTAGGCTCACATCGCCTGTGTGTAGAATCTTGTCAATCCAGTTAGGGATGTGTTCAGTAACCCTGATGTGTAACTACCGTTCTGTGCTGCCGATGTAATTAGACTCGCACCTGCATGTAAATTGGTAAATACAATTGGATTTGGCGTACAAAGCGACATGTTCTTTGACTACTTGGGTAGGAATAGATGTGACTCTATACCTAATGACTGGAGTTGCAGCGCAGAATGATCGGCCGTCTGCTGTGATGAGCCGGTCCTGTAGACGTTGCATTAGGTCATCCCCTCGAAAGGTTAGCTGGAGTTTAGGGACTGTGGTTTCGTCTGGTTTTGATTTAGGCTGTTTGCAGTGGCGCTTTATAAATCCGTGGAGTACACGGTAGACGTTAAAAACTTGGTCTTCTACCGTCGGTATGTGGACGATGTACTAATTATCACCACAGACGAGCTGCAAGCAACGTCGTCCAGGCCATAATGAACACGACGCATAAAAATATCTCTCTATCTATGGAACACGAACACAACGAAGCGTTGCCTTTCCTAGACATTCTAATGAGACGTAGGCAGGCGGTACAATTCAAAGATCGATGTACCGCAAAGAAACAAGGACTTAAATTTTCAGAGCTTCACACCTGTCCAGTACAAACGAGGCTTAGTACTGACCCTGTTTGGCCGTGCTAGGAAGATATGCACCCAGGACACACTGACAGAGGAATTTGAAACTCTGAAGAATGCCTTAAACCTGAATGGGTACTCCACGGGATTTATAAAGCACCGCTGCCAACAGCTCAAACCAATAGTAGACGAAACCACAGTCCCTAAACTCAAGGTATTCATTCAGCTAACCTTTCGAGGGAACGGCCGTTATGCAACGTCTACAGGACCAGCTCATTACAGCAGTCGGCCGAACATTCTGTGTTGCACCTCCAGTCATTAGGTACAAAACCACATCTATTCCTACCCCAGCAGTTAAAGAACCTGTCGCTTTGCACGCCAAATCCAATTGTATTTACCAATTTACATGAAGGTGCGAGTCTACTTACATCGGCAGAACAGAGCGACAATTACACACCGGGGTTGCTGAACACATCCCTAATTGGATTGACAAGATACTACACACAGGCGATGTTAACCTAGGCAGGCCGACACACCGGAACATTCCCGCTTCATCGATCGCGAGGCATGTGCTAAAAAGCGGTCATGTGATTGAGAGAGACAGTGCCTTTGGTGTGTTGTTCAACACACGAAATAGTCGCTTGTTAAAGTTTGCAGCGGCCATAATGATTAACCTACATAAGCCAGCTTTGTGCAAACAGAAAGACATGTTAGTCAGTTTAAAATTACCGCGGTAGACAATTGACATTACTGTGCGAACATGTGTATATTTCAGCTTGAAGGATTTATCTAGTCATTTTACTTTATGTTGTGTGAATTCTGCAGTATGTACCTGACGACATGCAGCAAAATATGCCAGGCAATAAATCGTACAATCTATTGTTTGTGTCTTCGCTTACCAAACCCGACACCCCACATTGTGCCAACGGCTTCGGGCGGAAGAGCGCAATTGGGAGGGTACAAGCCTTACCCTGGTGCGAGGAAATGCAAGCTAAAGACAAAATTGTCATGGCAGGGCAGACCAGGCCCTAAGCCTTGGTTGGCGACTGGTCTAAGATCGAAGCTCCGACAGGCGGACAGTTAGAGCATTGCTTTGCTGATCCGGCAGCTTCTGCAGCTTGTCTTGTTCCAGATGTAGGGGTGTTACCTTTCCTCTGGAGTGAACTAGGCAGGCCGAGAGAGGGATCATTCTGCATGGGCAACACATGATCTCTATATTTTAGCCCAGGCTTTGTGCTATGGAGAGGCAATAACTCCATCCCTGGTCTTAACTGGTCTCGGAATCAAAGCGAGAGGCAACTGTTACGGGTTATAAGTCCTTGTCAGTTGGCGTAGACATGGGGCGCCACGCGTTGCCTCTGACGGTGGGAGATACCTATAGGTGTCACTGATCAGCTTCCGCCCGCCTCAAGCTGGGCATCCCCCAGCCAATTGGGTGCTGATCCGCCACAGCCTGCCTGCTTCAATGGGTGCTTGGGGCTAGGACAAAATCTGAATCGCAGGCTGTAAAACCAATGCGCCAGGTACAAACAAAAATATAAATAGAAACCTCAAGCTACGGCTTGCAACCTGGAACGTGAGAACCATGTGTCTAGGATTTTCCACTGACTTGACCAATATTGACGATGTGAGAAAAACGGCTGTGATTGATGCCGAACTCAATCGTCTTAACATTGATATTGCTGGCCTGCAGGAGACTCGCCTCGCTAAGGAAGGGTCACTCAGGGAAAACAACTACACCTTTTTCTGGAAGGGTAAAGGGCAGGCAGAAAAAAGGCAACACGGTGTGGGCTTTGCAGTGAAGAATTCGCTACTGGGAATGATTGAAATTCCAGCAGGAGGAAATGAAAGACTATTATCCCTGCGCTTGGCAACCTCTTGTGGGTTTGCCACCATTATTACTGCATATGCACCGACACTCGATTCCTCTGATGATGTGAAGGATTTGTTCTATGAGGAGTTAGACTCTGTGATCAAGGCAGTTCCAAAATCCTACTACATTTATATGCTCGGTGATTTCAATGCTCGTGTGGGCAAGGACTCGAGTTCATGGCCAGTGTGCCTTGGAAAATACAACATCGGTCGCATGAATGAAAATGGGCAAAGGCTGCTGGAGCATTGCACCAGTAATGACCTATGTATTACAAACTCTTTTTTTAAAACAAAAGAGATGCATAAGGTCACATGGAAACATCCAAGATCCGGCCATTGGCACCAGCTGGACTTCATCATCACACGGAGACAACATCTGAACCATATATCATTGACTCGTAGTTACCACAGTGCTGACTGTGATACGGATCATTCTTTGGTTGTTGCAAGGGTTAGACTGAGACCAAAGAGAATCTACACAGCTAAACACAAATCTAGCCCCAGGATTAATATTATTAACACTCATGATCCTGAAAAGTGCTTTCAGTTTCAACAGCAACTTGAAGACGCTTTCACTGATACACCAGAAAATTGTACAGTAAATGATAAATGGAATAAACTTAAGGAAACTCTTTGTAAAACTGCCGTAAAGGTTAACGGCACTGTGGATCATAAGAGGCAGGACTGGTTTGCGGCCAACAGCGAGACTCTGCAGCCCTTGATTGATAAGAAGAAGAAAGCTCTCTTAAGAAACAAGGAAAGACCAACGCGTAACACTCTGAGTGAGCTAAGGCAAGCTAGGAAGGATGTGCAAAAGGCTGCCAGGCAGTGTGCAAATGATTATTGGATCAAGTTATGTGAGTCCATTCAAATCGCAAGTGATAAGGGAGACATAAGAAGCATGTATGAAGGAATAAAGAAAGCCTGTGGTCCAGTGATCAAAAGAAGTGCACCATTGAAAACCTTGACTGGAGAAGTCATCACTGATAAGAAACAGCAGATGGACAGATGGGTAGAGCACTATTTGGAGATTTACTCAAGTGAGACCAAACTAGCGGATAATGCCCTCAACGCCATAGAGGCTCTACCAACTCTTGACCACCTGGACACACTTCCCACCATAACAGAAGTTAAGTGTGCTATAAATGAACTTGCATCTGGCAAGGCTCCAGGTAAGGATGGGATTCCAATAGAGGTTATCAGGAGTGGGCAAGACACACTCACTATACAGATCCACCAGCTAATAGAGCTATGCTGGCGTGAAGGACAAGTCCCACAGGATTTCAAAGATTCAAGCATCATAACACTGTACAAGAACAAGGGCGATCGGAGCGACTGCAACAACTATAGGGGTATCTCACTTCTGTGTATTGTTGGAAAAGTATTTGCCAGAATTGTTCTGCGCAGACTTCAAGTCCCAGGAGATCAAGTCTACCCCGAATCACAGTGTGGCTTTCGACAGAACCGGTCTACCACTGATATGATATTCTCATTGCGACAAATGCAAGAAAAATGCCGTGAACAGAATCAACCACTGTTTATTGCCTTCATCGACCTCACAAAGGCATTTGATTTGGTCAGTCGTGAGGGTCTGTTCAAGGCACTAAAGAAGATTGGCTGCCCACCAACTCTTCTGTCCATTGTGGAATCGTTCCACACAGGCATGAAGGGTATAATCAAGTTTGATGGTGCAACTTCTGAAGAATTTGAAATCAAGAGTGGAGTTAAGCAAGGTTGTGTACTAGCTCCCACCCTCTTTGGAATATACTTTTCACTTCTACTGAAATATGCATTTCGTGATCAGGATGGTGGTATATACATTCACTCACGCTCAGATGGCGGCCTCTACAATGCTCAGAGATTGAAGGCTAAGACCAAAATTAGGAGGGTACTGATCAGAGAGTTGCTTTTTGCAGATGATGCTGCAGTTACGACCCACTCTGAGGAAGAATTGCAATGTCTACTATCTGCATTCTCCAATGCTTGTTCTGAATTTGGTTTAACAATTAGCAAAATGAAGACACAGATTATGTCACAAGGTGCACATGGGGTACCATCAATCTTTATTGACGACGCCGAACTAGAGATAGTAGACCATTTTACATATCTAGGATCGGTGGTAAATAGCAAATTATCCCTAGATCAGGAAATCAACATCCGGATTGGTAAGGCAGCAACAACAATGAACAGGTTAAGAAAAAGAGTCTGGGAGAACAGGAAGCTTACTGCCAAAACAAAAGTCCTTGTCTATCAAGCCTGTGTCCTTAGTACTCTTCTCTATGGCAGTGAAACCTGGACAACTTACTCACACCAAGAGAACAATTTAAACAGCTTTCATATGCGGTGTCTGCGAAGAATTCTTGGTATTAAGTGGCAAGACAAAATCACAAATACTGAAGTATTGGAAAGATCAGGTTGTGTGACAGTTTATTCCATGCTCAGTCTTCGTAGACTTAGATGGATAGGACATCTTAGGCGGATGGATGATGGTAGAATACCAAAGGATATCTTTTTTGGTGAATTACAGATGGGTAAGAGATCTCAGGGTCGGCCTCTACTACGATACAAAGATGTGTGTAAGCGGGACATGATTGATACAGGCATTGATAATGCACATTGGGAGCAAGTCGCCGCTGAACGTGTTGCATGGAGGGCAAATATCAGAAATGGAATAAAGTCAAAGGAGAAAATTATTGCAGAAAAGTCACACACCAAGCGTTTGAGACGTAAGATGGTGCATGATGGTGGAAATGACCACGTGTTCACATGCACCCACTGTGAACGGACATTTACAGCGCAAATTGGCCTTATCAGTCACACTCGCTACCGCCATAGTTAAAAGTTATTATGCCTTTTTAAAGCACAAACTATCGTCTGTCAAGACGGCAAGGTGCCAATGTGTGTGTGTATTCAAACGTAGACAGAACACGAATGTTGAAAATACGTAGACAGAACACGAATGTTGAGAATACGCAGACTGAAAAAACAAACAAGCTCAACATTGATATCTGCTGCTGATTATAGATAATTCATCAAAAGCATATGTAAAAGACGGATGCAATTTATGGTATAAATCAACAGAAGAATTGGAAAAGTAGCTACTGCTGGAACATTCTAGACAAGAAGTGTAAACAAAGACAGAGATGTCTGCGGAAAGCCGAAACATGTGGGCAGTTTATGATAATGTAAACAACGCCAGTCTCATTAAAATAGCAGATGCTCGAGAGCATTGAAGGGTTCTGGTCGTCAATGTCGGTTACAAATCTGGCTCCTGAAGGCGAAGATTAGTCTTATGTTAAATTTCGCTGGCTTACGTTTTTAACTTAATCTGTTTGAAGGGAAAACACACAAGCGTAGTTCATAAACGTGTTATTAATTCTCGTGCACTGCGTGTAGATTAGATTTCTCTATGGCTAGTGTCCGTCGTCAAGTGAACCCACTCAGACTTCAGAGATACTTGTAATTTACGTCGCCAAGTCCAGGACGAGAAGTCAACATTTTAGTCCATATGACCGGTGTAGGGGTTGAACCCGGTACCTTATCATCAGCACACCGGATGTTTAAAATGCATGATCGCATCCATTCGACCTTGATGACTGAGGTCATCCCAGAAGTTAGCACCTGCTGTCTGGTGGTCATCCCAGAAGTTAGCATCTGCTGTCCGGTGGTCGTGTGTTAACATTCTTGTCGAGGTGGGGGTATTCTCTCCTATTGACCAGGGCTCCCAGGTTGAACAAGCCGAACATGTACCAGACAAAGCACGCTTATACACGCCTTAAGGCCAATTTGGCAGCCAATAATTGATCAACATGACGCTGGCCGCCGTTACTTCCCAAAACAGTGCCTGTCAGTCAGCCTGACTCCCCCTCTCCCCTCTAGGCACTAATGGAGGTTGGGTCGATCTGGGAGCCCAGATCAGTTTTAAAAATCCGCCCAGATGAAAGCCTGAAGGAAATATCCTGGGAAATAAAGGCGGCATGAATAATATTATCTATATTGCCCTACTTCGTGAGCCGATATGTATATAAAAATAAGGGACTAACACCATACACCCGGTATGCTTCAAGGCGTGTCTGCAGGTTCTGTTAAATGTGCTCGGCGTGATTTTGACCACATCACCCATTGAGTGCCCGGTGGTTTACAAATACGGGGACAGCATAATATACCCGTTACATCTCAGGAATGAGAGAGGGATCGCTTAACTGAACTTTTACTTACTGATTTCATAATTGATTGACCGCTTTCCATGTTATACTTACTCACGACGACAGTACGTCTCAGGCGTGAGAGAGGGATACCTTAACTGGACTTTTACTTGCTTACTTCACCGCTTTCCATATTATACTTACTCACGGCGTAATTTAATCCGTTTCTTTGTGCCTGAATCTTCCAACTACTTACTTTATTCATATTTAGATTGATTATATTTTAATATGATGTCAGGGGTAATTTTAGATCAGTATTTAATTTTACTGTTCATTTCTGGTTCGCATTTAAACTATTTCTCTAAAGTTTTGAATAGTCTGCTTATACATTTATGCATCGGGTTAATCTTCTTCTTTGGAGTCCAAAACACTGCGAAGATTATTTGTCTCAGCCATTATGCACTTTGCTGGCTTCGTGGCTTAGAGGTTAGCGACTTCTCTCCGTAATCTCGTATACTCTCGTAAGTAACGTGATGACGGTGAGAATCAGCAGTGGTTCGAATCGCATCGGTAACTTACGGGGTATGTGAGCCGGCCGCTCAGAAAGCAATGGCAAACTACTGAGCGTAATCTTGCCAAGAAATCAACATACAACTGAAAGATGCTGGTGTTGACAGTGATGTTCTGTAAAGGATATGCAAAATAAAACATTATGCACTTTAACTGAGAATCATGCTGTAAATCGTTTGAGTTTCTTGACTTGAAAACGCATGTCTTTTAAAATATGTATGCAAAAAATGGAACTCATCATTTTGTAAAAGGCAGTGCCAGTGACAAGAGTCCTTGAAATTGAGCACAGCCGATTTCTTTGTGAAGAATACAGGTCGTAAAGAGAAAAAAAAAATGTAGCACCTTTCAAAATACTTTTACATAGATGAGATGAACCAAACGTCTATGAAAAGAATGTTTACAAAGAACAACTTAACTGAGCATCTATTAAAAGAACTGCGTCGGTAAACAACTTAACGCGTGATTTTGCACCCAGAGTTCACCAGAAAAGAAAGCCACTTTACGCGTGATTGAGAACTAAGGGAGTGTGTCAAGTGTTGTTCTCTTCCACAACGACTCACAAACAACTTGTATAACAAGTATATACGAGTACTCTGATACGTGCCTTGGGCGACACACACCGCCTACAGGAAAATGCAGGGGCCCGTTGAATCAGGCTGCCACTGGTATCATTAGCATGGCAATTCTTCGTTGGCCAGTGAAGAAGGGGACGGATCACGTGTGAGAATGTCCTGAGTGCAAGGATATTGATTCTTGTTTTCACATTTAATCGTTCATGCGTGGTGTTGGATGGATTGAGACGGTGGCATGGAGGAATATCATCAGCAGAGTTGATCCAGAACACCAAAGACCGAGATCTGTGGAGAGCCATGAACGCCTACGCCAGCTGGTATGACACTTGATGATCATGATGACGTGTGGTTATTAATGAATACGTCAACCGGCACGCTGGTCCCACTGTTAACAATGATAGGTCAGACATTTCCCCCAGACCTTTCCGACTTCTTGGTCGAGCTATTCTTATCCCATGATTCCCAGCGATCTGGCAAATTCAAATCAACCGCCATGATTTTGACCATATTAGTTCAAATGGGCGTTTCTGTCGTCGAAAATGGGGGTGGAGCACGATGTCATTACTGTGCGCTATGACGTGTAGATTTTATTACTTACACATTTTTACAGGGGGCTTCAAATGGAAACCTTAAAAGTATAATAGAAATTACAATAACCATGTCATTTTCTTGTAACCTGACAATATTATTGTTAAGGATGTTAATAGTGTTTAGCTCGTGACATAACGGTGCAGACGAACACAGTGACGTCGTAAAGATAGTTTAAAGATGGCCGCCCCACATTTGACATGCACCAAAGAGGAACAGTGTTCTGTTGTCCGTTTCTTTTTTTTCTTTTTTTATAATTGAAAGTATGAAATCTACAGACATTCATCGGCGAATGAAGGTCGGTTATGGTGACTCATATCTTTCAGACCAGCAACTGTGTGAGTGGAGCAAGCCATTTTAAAACGGAGTGACTTCTGTGACAGACTGTTCACGACCTGGTGAGGCACACTGGGTAGTGACCCGAAAGTCGATTTATCTACAAGAATCCAATCAGCTTATCGACGCTGGAGGACTTGCGTTAAACGCAGTGGTGACTACATCGAAAAATTATACATTTGTTCTTTACCTTTTTTAGAATATATTCACCACTCATCCAATAAAAAAAAAATTTAAAAAAAAATAAGATTTTCATTTGAAACCGCCCGTACAAGTCTTACAAGCACTCACACATACACACACCTCCTCTTCCCTAGCTCAGTGGCCAGTGTCTGACAGCCCAGTCATCATGTCTTAGAGTCCCCATCGAGGCGGATTTTAACTCATTTGAAATGAGTCCCAGGTCTACTAAGCCTAAACTGGGTACCAGGAAAAATTATGGGAAGTAAAAATGGCCGATATGATATTGACAACATTATCTGTTGAGTGCAGTTTTGTTTATACAAGTATAGGCTAGCAACATATACTTAATACGCCTTAATGTGTGTAAAACTTTACTTACTGACTTCCAAAACAGATAAGTGTAGGAACTGAGTATACGACATACAGCCTCGCTTGGGTTCAAAATATCCGGAGAGAAATGACACAGAGACGTTACATAAAAGAAGCCTTAACAATAAATTCATGAAAAGAGAGTTATTAACCGAGGTGAAGGTTGGAGAAATACACGAGTCTGCGCATAGAAAGCATGATACCTCGCTGACATATATTCTAAAGGGAACGCTTGACTTATCTTTTCAGAAAGTAATGGCAAACTACTGAACGTAGAATTGCTCAGAAAATGAACCTGGGGTTGGGATTGGTCTCAACGTCCTGTAAAGGACATTCATACAATATTTTAAAAGTCTGTGTGTACGGTCATATAGTCGTCTGATGTTGCCCTAACAAAATCTCCCAACTTCCGGTGCTAAAGAAAACCAATGTTCTTTACATAATTATATCTAAGAAACGCCGCCTGCGTGAGCATGTTTCCACTACAACTGACAAGAGATGGAATAAAACAAAACTCACTTAAGCAGCTTCTAAACACCCCCTTAAAATGTACAGACGAGCATCTACGCAGAAATTGAACCCAGCAGACGAGATACTTTCGCAATACTGCATTTCTGGAATTAGCAATATTGGGTCTACAGGTAGAGGAAGATATGCTTGAAGGATGGCTTCTGTTATGTATACTGTGTCTGCGCATGGTGGCAAGGGTTGTTAACGAGAACAATTAATGGTTTCTAAAGATCCTGAACGAAGATTTTGGACGAAACGTTCGTTTTGTACCTGTCTTTCGTTTGTGGAGCTTCGAAGTTTCGTTTCACCTTCATCCGCTAATTGGACTGCGCTATCAGTACTGTAGGAGTATATTTGTGTCATGCTGACTGTTTTTCTGCCTTTCTCTCTCTGTTTGCTTTTAGTCAGAATGTCTCCCCATCTAGCTATCTGGTTTTAGCCAGTCAGCTGTTTATCTGTCTGCCTGTTAGTCAGTCCGTCTGTCTCTCAATCTTCCCTCATTCTTTATCTCTAATTTGATATTAAGTTTCTCCGTCTGTAGATTCCTTTCGCGGTTTTTTAAAGTTTCTTCAGTTAGCCCTGTTTATTCTAGACAGTTCTTGCTTTAGTCGTGCACAAGATGGTCATAATGAGTGAAAATAATAACTATCTGGAATTTCAAGGAGTTCATTATGTCTGTATTTATCAGTCTCTAATTCCATATTTTTGTGTGTGTAGTCGAGACCTGTAGAGACTGGTCTAAGAAGAAAAGAGAACAGGACACAAAGGAGCAGCAGTGAATAGTTTATATCATCATTATAATCATCATCATCATCAACATCATCATCATCATCATCATCATCATCATCATCATCATCATCATCATCATCACCATCATCAAAATTATCATCATCATGTGCCTTGCCTAGTGGCGTAGGCATTCAAGTCTCTCCACAGATCTTGGTTCGTTGTGTTCTGGATTAATTATATTGATGATATCCCTCCGTGCCACCAATATAGTCCACTGTCATAATGTTTATAGATCGCCCTCTATCTCTTCTAACGCTGATCTTTCCGGTCGTCACAATGTTCTCGGGTGTTTATGTCCTTATTATATGAGCAAAGAAAATGTCACAGCGCAATCTCTTTAGGTTGTATTTACTGTAACAATACAGTGACAATTTGTTGCTGGCTTTCTTCTCTGATGAGGGCGGTCAAACTAGGGTTTCGATTCCTGGGCTCGCCACTCGCTCCCTCTTCTTCTTCTTCTTCTTCTTCTTCTTCTTCTTCTTCTTCTTCTTCTTCTTCTTCTTCTTCTTCTTCTTCTTCTTCTTCTTCTTCTTCTTCTTCTTCTTCTTCTTCTTCTTGTCCAGCCCTTGCCTCCTCCTCCTCCCCATCTTCTTCTTCTTCTTCTTCTTCTTCTTCTTCTTCTTCTTCTTCTTCTTCTTCTTCTTCTTCTTCTTCTTCTTCTTCTTCTTCTTCTTCTTGTCCAGCCCTTGCCTCCCCTCTTCTTCTTCTTCTTCTTCTTCTTCTTCTTCTTCTTCTTCTTCTTCTTCTTCTTCTTCTTCTTCTTGTCCAGCCATTGCCTCCTCCTCCCCCTCTTCTTTTTCTTCTTTTTCTTCTTCTTCTTCTTCTTCTTCTTCTTCTTCTTCTTCTTCTTCTTCTTCTTCTTCTTCTTCTTCTTCTTCTTCGTTTTCTCTTCCTTAATTTACCTCGATGAAGTGTTTGGATCTCCGCTGGCTACTGGATAAAAAGACTGACCACCTATTCATCCAAGCACTCCGGCCTACAAAATGAGATGACCATAGCACATCACAAACACACAGTGAGTTCCTGCCTCGGGAATTATTGACGTGCTCCTCTCTGAGTTCCAAGTTACTAGTAAAGATTACAGGTTAATTGTGGTCATGGTTTTCTAAACTATATTGATATTGCAAGAGGTCATAAAGGAGATAATTAAAATGTTCAAACAGGACAAATAGAAATAAAAGCAATTTAATGGAGGTAATCACATGAAAACGTTAAGAGAAGAGATAAATTGAAGAACTTGGTAACAGTTGGTAAAATTGAGGGGAAATGAACAAGGGGAAGACAAGGAAGTAAATCCCTGGATGGCTTGGCCATTTGTTATGGTCGAGACAAAGACACAGAGATAGTACACGACTCTGGTGATCGTGTGAGATGGCGAAATATAACCGCCCACTTTCATCGGCATGACACGTGATTTTGATGAATCACATTATGAATTCTTAGAAAAATCTGTCAAATAACAGCGTCTCAATCTTCAAGGGTTCAGACAATTTTATGTATCAGGAAAGGCGTCCTTAATGTTACATTAAGTTCGTTCTCTCGTCAGTGAATGACCCACTCACAGCATCATGGTTGCTTGTATAGGGTGTACTATTAATGACTGTACAGTGTTTGAAAATATTGCCTGTCCGTATTTTGTATTCACCCTCTGTAAAGTTCACGCAACATAGGTAAATACAAAACTTGGACCGGTATAATATTTTCAAACACTGCACCGTCATTAAAAATACACCCTGTATTACTTGTAGTATCGACCACGTCAGACACAGAATGCCGGTTAGCCTACAAATGTGGGGCTAGCACCATGCACCCAATACGGTGTGGAGAATGGTCCTTAACTTTTATAATACTTTTCCACAGCCTTTCCAGCAATGTCACACTCGTTCTATGGTCCCATGGCAGAGCTACAAAGAACTGGCACCTCATAAGATTGGCTACTGGCCTGTCGAGAGTTGACGACTCGGCAGCTTGGTGGTCAACAACAACAAAAATAACTCCGTCATATCCAGACAGAAATTGCTTTTAAGAAACAACTCCTTACGATGTAATCATTAAAAGTTTAAAAAAAAAACACTACCTAAGATAGAACGAATTAAATATTACAATAGGTAGGCATGCAGGCTCTCTCTCTCTCTCTCTCTCTCTCTCTCTCTCTCTCTCTCTCTCTCTCTCTCTCTCTCTCTATCGTTGTCTCTCTTTCGTTCTCGCTGATTGTCTATGTATCGTTCTTTCTGTCTCTCTCTATGTCTCTCTGTCTCTGTTTGTCTGTCTGTCTGTCCTTCTCTCCCCCTCCTCTCTCTCTCTCTCTCTCTCTCTCTCTCTCTCTCTCTCTCTCTCTCTCTCTCTCTCTCCCTCTCTCCACGTCATCCTCTCCCTCACATAAAAACACATACATTTAAGACATATTTCGTTCATAATTCACGATACTCAGCTTCAGCAAGCAATTAATATTTTCACTGAAAATAAAAGCAGCCATTATTTCATAGCCTCATTATAACGTGACAGACATGAATTCTCCCAAACATAGTTTATGATTGTTGCCATAATTATAGCATCATTTTAAAAATCAATATTCTAAGAATGCAAAAGCGCATTGTTCGTGAAGTCAGCTTCTAACGACGGCATTATTAAAATGAAATAATTCATTGCTCAAGTCTTGAGAAAGGCAGTGGATTCATTCAGAGACACACAACTCGATAGCTCAGAGACATTGTGCGAAAACTTTTGCAGCGGGATTGTGCTGGGTTTCACCATATATGCCTGGTACAAGATTTCTCGTCTATATGCATATACACAGTAGCAAATAAGAGGTCTGCGTGGCTCAGATGTTTAGAGCGCTTACATTTTCTCTTCTAACATCAGAGTAACGGGTTTGTTGCACTCGTCGGCTCAGTGGCGAAGGCGTTACGAACGCAATTCGTAATCCCGCATACCGCGTTCGATACACATCTGTTCTGGAAGCAGACCGTCATTCGTTGGTATCGATGCAATGATATGAGTGCCGAACGTTCACAAAGCAATGGCAAACTACTGAACGTAAACTTTCCCAGGACTCACAAACAGCCAAAAATGCTTGGACAACTGCTACTCCCTGTAAAGGATATACAATTAACTTTTAACACTCGCTGGTCAGTTGGACTTATATGTTGACTTCTCGTTCAGGAAGCAACGGGAGACTACTGAAGGTAATATTATCCATTCAAATTACACATGGTGATGGCGCTAGCGAAGTTGATAGCGAACTGCTCTGGTAATGTCGTGAGCACTTCTAGAGATGAGTTCGACGCCCTTGCAGGTCAAAGTGAAGGAAAGACTGACCACCTCTTCCTCCTTGCTCTCAGGACTACAAAATGTCATATCGCTATCACATTACTGATCCATGGCAGAAAACTGCCTTAGGACAATAACAATAACAAAAACAACAATAAATCATAAACAACCTAGGAGCTGGGTGTGATTGCAACGTCCTGATAAGGACATGCAATTTGTGTGTAATTCTGTGTGTGTGTGTGTGTGTGTGTGTGTGTGTGTGTGTGTGTGTGGGTGTGCGTGCATGCGTGCGTGCGTGTGTTTGTAGCATTTTAATGAAATTATGTCTTTGGTGAATTGGAGTAATTATGTACTTATGTGCTGGGGAAGCGAGGATGTGGTCTTTTTTTTTGAAGAATGTTGAGAATGTCGAGGAAAAAGAAGACAACAAACGCTGAGATACTTCAGGATTTACAAGATCACTCATCACAGCCATAAGAATGGGACAAATGCGTACGTTTGTGGGGCACGTCATTAGAACAGGCGTAATGGAGAATTCTCCTTATGTGGGGACAGTAACAGGCAAGAGACAGGAGAGGAGACAGAGAAAGCTGTATGTGGACAGCTGAAACAGCTGTAAAGTAAGAACAGTACCTGGCCCGTATACACGTCTGAGGTCTATTGGGTATATGGTGCTGGCCCCACAGTTGTACAGACCAATCGGCACCCACTGGGTCATGTGGTCAATATCACCTCAGCCGCTTTTACTTCCCATGACATTTCTTGGTACCTATCTTAGGCTGAGCCGTTCCGGGAACCCAGATCTGTGTTAAAAATACCACTCAGTGAATAGTCGAACACGTGACCAGCAAAGTGCTACTGAGCTTCTCCTAAATGTTCAACACAGTTTCAATTAACATCCAACTCTCTCTCTCTCTCTCTCTCTCTCTCTCTCTCTCTCTCTCTCTCTCTCTCTCTCTCTCTCTCTCTCTCTCTCTCTCTCTCCCCCCCCACCCTTTCATAATTACTGTGATTTGCACATCGTTTTTTCCCAGTTCAATCCATGGGCTTGTGACGTTATTGGCCTTTAGTCCATCGATTCCTTTGACCACACATCCGGTTCATTCACTTCATTGTAATCACACACGCTGATCCTTTGAAAGACGTGTCCAGCCCACAACAAGGATACAGATAAGTAACTTATATTTATATTGTGTTTTTCATGTAGCTGATCAATTTGTGTTTATTTATTCTGTGCTGACGAAGGCTTTAGCCGCAACGTCCATTTTGTTATTTGTAATCTTGTTCTAGTAAAGCTGACAGTCTACTTCCCGTATTTAGGTGATTAATTCATTTGTGGCTTTCCTTGAACAGCTGGGAAATAAATGATAATGTAAGCGTAGGCTATAACGACTTAATCAAAATAGCAAATGACTGGCAATGTAGTTGCTGCCCTAAATACAGATTATTGACAACCGGACATCGCAACTAAATGACAATGGGCAATTTCTTTCGTTCGCCCGCTTTGAATTCAATCATAAACACGCATGTATTGTTTGAAGCTCGAATGAGCACAAGAAAGAGGTCAAACGTAGAACACACTGGGCTGCGCGTGGGTCACCCTGGCCCTATTATCAATGTCCCTCGCCATCTGGCGAACCCACTCCGACTTCTGAGGTACTTGAAATGTACATGGCCAAGTCAAGGACGAGATGTCAACGTTTACGTCCAACTGACCGGTGTAGGAAGATAACCCACTACACCGCCATCAGCTCACTGGAAGTTTAAGAGCGAGAGCTCTAAACCTGTTGGCAACACGACTTCCACAGTAGACAATGTTTCTGGTGCCAGGTTTTGTAAACATACTGGATGTGTACTTTAACCTGATTTATAAAGGCGTATATGCTGTTTGTTTTTATTTCAGACAATACGGTTTTTATTTGTTTAATTGTCTTTTTCAGACTTATTAAAAAGATAACTTCATTCATTCAGTATGCAAATCTTCTCCCCCATAACTGTTTCGAAATGTCTCTCCATCATAATCCAGAACACATGTCTCTGTTGTTGTCATGTGTAAATTATCTGTATATTCTTGAAACAGTCTACGTTGTGATATTCCTATTCTCCACCTCCCCCTGCACACTTCCCTCTATAATTATATTTCCTAGGTGTTCGTAGCTTGGACGCAGTGGAGATGTGTTTCGTGAGACGAATGTTGCAGATGTCTTGGACTGCCAGAGTAACTAACAGTGATTGCCAGGAAGAAGACAATGAATGTAGATCTTGATATAACCATGACTGTTAACCCGGTCACCAAACGCCCGCAAAACGCCCAGATATGTCGGCCAAAAGGTGCAAAACTCGCAGCTGTACTGTATACTGACGATACGCAATTACGTTAAAACATATGTGTCGGAAGAACGAAGATAACGAACAACATGACATACACCTACAAGAAAGAGACAAACAGTATTCTTTAGTCATGTCATGAGAAGTGAGGCATTGGACAATATCGTCACGACCAGAAAGATCAGTGGCAACAGAGGCAGAGACACACCGAGAGAAATGAGGCAGAGGGAACTAAGAGCGGCATCTTTCTTATAGTTGTATATAATCTTCCATATTCACGAGGGCGACCTCAAGTTTCAGTTAAGTTTCGTGTCATTTTACAACATGTTGCAGTCAACCCCAGAATGTAATGGCTGTTTGTGATTTATTGGCAATTTTGTGTTCAGTAATTTGCATTGCTTTCTGAACGGCTGATGCTCAAACCGTCGAAATGAATGAATCAACAAAAAAAAAAACACACACACACGCACGCACGCACGCACGCACGCACACACACACGAGAAGTAGATTGTGAGGTTTACTAGAACACGGTTACGAGAAATAAAGAGGACATTGCGGCTAAAGTCTTCGTGCACACATAATAACCAAACACAAACCGACACAACTACGTGAAAAACACTACATGAAAATATACAGTTTACTTATCTTTGTTGTGGCTGAATACGTCTTAAACGATCAACGTGTTTGATGACTATCTTATAGTATCGAAATGTACGCAAAGCGATCTGCTCTCAAATCGCTCGCGGTTATTTCGAACCCTGGGTCAGGTATGTGAAACTGCCTTCACTAACCCCTCAGCCACAAATCTCATCAAATGGCGACGGGAGAATGTCAGCATGTTTTGGGAATTGCCTGGGAAGGACAGGCGGGGAGGAAAGAAACTCGTCACCTCATCTCGTGATGACCAGGCCTAAAATATATTAAAGTCTATCATTATTCAGGCCACGGGCAGTATCTGACATGCGATTACCGTCATATTCTAATCAATATGTGCTAATATTAGAACTCCTGTAGCTCGTTGCGTTCAGGGTTTACAGTTCCCTCACTGTGCTGGTGAAATAGAGGTATGAACACGATGAGGGTAATGATAATCATGATGAAAGAACGAACGATGAGAGAGAGAGAGAGAGAGAGAGAGAGAGAGAGAGAGAGAGAGAGAGAGAGAGAGAGAGAGAGAGAGAGGGAGAGGGAATAAGAGTGAAACAGAGAGAGAGAGAGAGGGAGAGGGAATAAAAGTGAAACAGAGGGAGAGAGAGAGAGAGAGAGAGAGAGAGAGAGAGAGAGAGAGAGAGAAAGAGAGAGAGAGAGAAGAGAATGAAATAGATTGTCAGAGAGGTGAGAGAAAGTGAGAGCGAAATATATAGTTGGAGAAGTGAGAGAATCGCAAGAAAACTATAGAAAATTAAAGACTTTGGTAAGAAGACAAATAGAACGAAGAAAGAATAGAGGTAGAGATAGAAAATTATATATAAATGGAGAAGAGAGAGAGAGAGAGAGAGAGAGAGAGAGAGAGAGAGAGAGAGAGAGAGAGAGAGAGAGAGAGAGAGAGAGAGAGAGAGAGACAGACAGACAGACAGACAGACAGACAGACAGACAGACAGACAGACTAATTGATGGACAAGCGGATAAACTGACACAGACAAACACACAGATAGGCAGACAGACAAGAAGACAGGCAGGCAGATGGACAGACAGACAGACAGGCAGGCAGGCAGGCGGGCGGGCAGACAAGCAGGCAGACATACAGGAATGCAAGCAGACAGACAGACAGACAGACAATAGATAGATAGATAGATAGATAGATAGATAGATAGATAGATAGATAGATAGATAGATAGATAGATAGATAGATAGATAGATAGATAGATAGATAGATAGATAGATAGATGGGTAGTTAGGTAGGTAGGTACACAGAGAGAGAGAGAGGAGAGAGAGAGAGAGAGAGAGAGAGAGAGAGAGAGAGAGAGAGAGAGAGAGAGAGAGAGAGAGAGAGAGAGATCTTGACATCTGAAACCTATACTCACCAGAAGACCTGTACCCAAACTTGACCTCTACCGCCGTCAGCAGAGTCTCCGGAATCAAGAGCAGAAACGCGGCCACTAGATGCAAGGTCTGCGACAACGGGCAGAAGTGCCTCCACACCCGCCTCAATCCTTCATGCTTGTCGTTGATATCCGGCGTGGCGTCCAGCATGTAGCCCAGGGCATGGTCGCGACCCAGCTTTACGCCGTCATTGGCCAGGTTGCCGACCTTGATGAAGCATGTTATACAGAAGAAAGGCATCATCAGCAGGGATACTATTGTTGAACCCAGAAGCAGCGTGGCTTCGCTGGGGGTCCCGCCACCGCCGGGCCAGGCTTTGGTTATGGCGTCTTTCTGGCGTTTGACCGCCTTGTAACTCGAGTAGGAATGTATTCCCATAGCCACGAAGCAGTAGCATATGGAAGAGAATGAGTTAAAGCTTGAGCTCTGGGTGATTATTCCAACCATGGTAAAAGTGTGGTCAGGCTGAAACAAGCAACTCCCTTCATGAAGGTTGTATAGTAACTTTATCAATACATGAGTCCTCACGTGATCTCACGTTGGTATTCGCAATAGCATGTAGGATGAACGGTTGGCAGCGTTTGTACCTCATTGTTCTTCTTTGTAGAATCTCAGTAGTTGGTTACAATTTGCTTGTCACTGCTATTCCAGACAACACAGTTAAAACAATTCTCGAGGCGAAATCTGAGAAAGACGACAAGAAAAACGAACTGTAAATGCTATGAATTATACGTTTCTTCTCACAGTACATGCTATTCATTATAATGTTAGTTGCATGCCCTTTACGGGGCATTGCCTTCAACTCCCTCGTGTATTGGCTGTTTATGATTTAGTAGACAATGTAAGTTCAGTGGTCAACCATTACTTTCTGAACGGCCAACGCCTCTTACCATTAAGACCAACGCATTGTGGTCTGCTCCCAAATTGCTCGCAGCTGATCTCCAACCGTCGACTCGGCATGACTCGGCGTGACTCGGCATGACTCAGCATGACTCGGCGTGACTCGGCATGACTCGGCGTGACGCGGAACTATAAAACTACGTATCTCACTATCCCCTGAGCTACAGTGCCGCTTTTTCGTTACATTTGTGTTCGAATGGGGAACATCTGCTATCTTCGCGGTAATTTCAAATTTAGGAAAAGAAGGTGTTCGTTCTAAATTCGAACAATACCTGTGATTATGTGTTTTAATTGTTTCAGCTTAAGTGGTATTCATTTATTGACTGCATTTGATGTATAACTCTGCAGATTGCACCTGACGAGGTGCAGCGAAATATGCCAGGCAATAAATCGTGCAACATATTATTTGTGGCTTCTGTGTTTAGAATCGTTCTCTCTGTCTCTCTTCCCACCCCCACCCCACCCCCGATGGACGTTCCCCTTGCCACTATAACGTGCCTCTTCTCATGACATCTCCGCAGACTGTGGACTGGCTTCTTCTGGTGTCGACTTCCGGTTTTAAGATGGCGACGGACGGTCGTGTTGTTTTGTGTTCGTTAACTTTTTCGCATAGGGGATGGATTTATTCATCTCTTGCGTGTAATTGGTGTGCCAGGATGTAAAACCAGGAGTTTCTACTACGGAGTTCGTGCATCGAGCGAAGCCATCCTTGAGTGAATTTTCAGCAGCGTGTGTGGTTCTCAGCAGTCTGTGTTTACGTTTTTTCAACATGGCGGAACAACATGTGTTCTCCGAGCGGTCAGCAGTCAACATAACGAAGCGGCGTGGTAGCCGCGCAGGGAGAAAGAAGCAAGGTAAGCGCGGTGGTTTGAGACGTTTTAGACTCAAGTGTCACCGTCTAGGACTCAGGAACATCCGTATTCTATATCGGAACTGTGCCAGTGTAAATCAACGGGGCTCTGTTTTAGAAACCCTAGTTTACAGGAACGACATTGTAGCACTCCAGGAGACGAGACTGGGCGATCAGCTACTCCGAATTGCCGGCTTCAAATGTTTCTACAACAGACGACATCTGGGAACGGCGATTCTCGTTCGCGACAGCATGGTGGCGTCAGAGCTAGACATGTCTAGTTGGGACAGTGGCGACATACAAATACAGGCGTTGAGAGTTCATTCCAGTATACCATTCGTGTTGGTTAATGTTTATGCCCGCAATGCGAGTGTGGACGCCCAGAAGTGGCAGTACTTAAGTGGCATATTAGGCCACGAGAGAAATGTTATTTTCTGTGGTGACTTCAACGCTAAAGGCAGATCATGGGGAAACACTTCCTCCAATACACAAGGGGAGGAGCTCGAGACTGCACTGGAAACCATCGACCTGGTGTGTATCAACAGTGGCTGTGTCACCAGGACAGCAAGCCGTCCAGGCGATGAGGAGAGTGCTATTGATCTGGCGCTAGTTTCACCTTCACTCACTACAGTGTGTAGATGGGGTGTCCTAGGACACCATGGCAGCGACCACCACCCTTGCAGCATATTGGTGGAGAAAGGCAGAACCAGGCAGCACAAGCTAAAGGTAAAGACGTTCCAGTATGACAGTACAGGGCAAGATGTGGTGAGTAAAATAAGACGTGACAAGCGCAGAACGTTTCAGGGCAGGAAAAAAAGCTGGGAGCAGCCACCGTGGTGGAGTTTCGAGGTGGAGAAGGCTTGGGTGGATAAGCGTAGTGTTGTAAGGAGATGGCAAAATGCCAAGAAGAACAGAGCTGGTCATCCTAGTCCCTGCTTGCACTTAGAAAGAGAGATGCACACAAAAGTAAGCTATTTCAAAAAACTGGTCAAGGTGGTTAAAAGCGAAAAATGGGCAGAGGTGTGTCAAAGAGTAAGCACAGACAAGTCACTGAAATTGTTCTGGCGACTACATAAAAGCATGAGTGGTGTAGTCAAGAATAAGAGCATTTCTGACTTCCAAGGTGCTGACCTCATCTGGCAGAGGACTGACGAGGACAAGGGCAAAACCCTCTTTGAATGCTACCTTGAGCAGAGCAACCAGACAGACATGGGAGGCCGAAATCTGGCCAAGGAGGTCACCTCAGACAGATGCAAGGCCCAGAACACTTCGGATGAAGACACAGTGACAGTGAAAGAAATCAAGGCTGTGCTTCGACGATCAAAAAACAGTGCTCCAGGTCCTGATGGCATAAGATACGACGACATAAATAGGTGTACCGACAATGAGCTAGAGAAACTAGCAGACATGTACAACAACAGTATAGAGAGTGCTAGCATCAAGGAGGAATGGTTACACAGCTATCTGATTCCCTTGCCGAAGCCTGACAAAGACCACAAAAAAATTCAGGGATATCGAATTATAACCATGCAGAATACAATAGGCAAGCTGCTGGAGAAGGTAATTGCCAGGAAAATATCAAGCCAACTAGAGAGGCAAGGTGTTTTCCCACCTACCCTGGGTGGGTACCGTCCAAAAAGAGAAACCTGGACCAATGCAGCAGTCTTTGCCCATGATGTCTATGAAGATTTCCACTCAGGCACTGAAACCGTTGCTGCAGCGATTGATCTTGAGGACGCATACAACAGAGAACCACTGGATTTTTTAATGTTTCAGCTTCTTGAACTAAACGTAAGTCCATTCCTCCTTAGTTGGATCGCTGCAGCCCTCTTCCAACGGAAAGTAGTTTTTAGATGTGGCAGTTGGACTTCGGAACCAACAACAATATATCCCGGCCTACCACAGGGATCACCATTATCTCCGGTACTGTTCAACGCCTACACAGTGAGAATCACCAGTGAGCAGATTTCTGGACCTGGCAGGACATTGTCATATGCCGATGATGTTTTAGTGTATCGTCAGGGTAAGGATAGAGAGGAGGTTGCTGTGGAACTACAAACCGAACTCAATCGCATAAGTACTTGGTGTGATGAAGCTGAGGCAATGGTCAACCCAACAAAGGCAACAGTGACTTGGTTCTCGTTGAATAATCATATTGTCAACAATCCAACACCAACTGTAATGCTGTGTTCAGAGACGGTGGAAAGAACGCAGGCAATGAATTACCTGGGGATACGGTTTGATCGAAGCCTTGCTTATAATGTGCACATAGACCAGGTGATAACAAAGGCCAAGCGGGGTTTGGCAGCGATGCGGGTGATGGCGGCAGCAAACTGTGAGCAGCGCCATCTATGTCTTCTGTACGAGGGGCTGGTCATGTCTGTTTTGGAGTATGCAATGGCAATCCTGACTCTCAGCCATAAGCAGATAGAAAGGATGGAAAGGATACAGAATGAAGCTATGCGCATTATTCTTGGATGTACAAGAGATACAGCATGCAGGGCGATGCGCTACCTTCTTGATTTTCCAACCATTGAAGAGAGAATTCAAGTTTGCAGGGCACGCGCCTACCTCAGAATTAACGCAAACACACAACATCCACTGCATAGTGAAATTAGGAAGGTGAAGGGCAGAAGGTTAAAAAGAGGACGGTCGTGGATGGGTCAATCCGAAAACATTCTTCAACAGGTGTGTTCACTTGAGGACTTAGAACCTGGCGAGGAGTGGGTGCAAGAGCCAACAGACTTCTGCACATCCTTTTCAGTTTGCATCCAACTAGATAGAAAATGCAGACAAGAAAATCCGGCTGCTGTTGAGGCTGAAGTACAAGCGTTGATTTTCGAGAATTCGCTAGACGGTGACGCGGTCATCTACACAGATGGGTCGGTCGTCCGACATGTGAGAAGCTCATGGGCCTTTACAGCTCGGGCCGGAGGGAGAATTGGGAAGGAGGACTTTGGTGCTTTCACTGAAACCACAAGTAGCCTGACCATGGAAGTCATGGCAGTAAGTAAAGCAATAACATGGCTCGAGACACAGACATTCACTAGGGCTTGTTTCCTTAGCGACTCAATGAACATGATCAAGAGGATAGAGGAGGGGTCGATCCGAAGAGAATGGTTGCTGCCTCTGAAGCGGTCTCGGCTGGCAAAGATTAGTTTCATCTTCGTGCCAGGGCATGCGGGAGTACAAGGAAATGAGCGGGCTGACAAGCTCGCAGGTGAGGCTACTGTGGAGGGCGGACGCGCCATGAACCAGGCTGACATTCTGAATGCTCTACGAGAAGTGAGACTTTTGCGAGAACCAAGTGATGACTGTGAATCTACAACAATGGCCAGACTGCGAGAGCAGCAAATTAAAAGAGGGGTGGCCAAACAAGAACACTACGCAGGAAGCCAAAGAAGATTGATAAACCAACACAGAACTGGCGTCATTAGCCGCTACACGCTGCGGGATTTGCTGAGGAGGGGATCCGAGCACTTATGGACTGAATGGTTCGATGTGCAACGAGGATGATCTGTCGACTAACTAACTAACTAACTTCTTCTGGTGCGAGTAACTAATTCTATTCGAGAGCTAACTTCTAACTTCTGTAACAAGGTGAACTCACATAATTGACGGAACTCAGTTGGTTCTTATTAAAAGTGTTTAATACTATAGATGACAGCCGGATCTAAGTTGGCGACCTTCTGGTTCTCTAGCTTGATGGTAACTGCCCCTAACTCACGTCTTGTGACTGCAGTCCCTCAAAACCCCATGTCATTTTGTTCCCAATGTACATTTCACACTTATTATTGTACTGTTATCTACAGTATCTAATCAAACATGGATTCAATTCATGTTTAATTATTTATCTGGGGCAACACTTCTTCTTCTTCAATCCCGTGTCTCTTATGAAAGTATATCATGGCTCTTCTAAATCCCATGGAGGCTATGTTCAAAACTTTTCCCTCATTCATTAATCTTTTCTTCCATTAATGCTCCCTTAATTTCCCCATAACCATTTTACTTGTATATTAACCCCGTCACTTAAGTATGGCCTATGTTTCCACAACTTAACCTCTCAACGCTGATTATCACAGCAACCTTGCTAGTAGCATATACTATTATTATTTTTATCCGTCCACGGCGTACTAACCAATCTTATATAAAACAACATCTCCGCAGATTCCACATAATTCCTCAATTGTCTGCTAATTGTCCATGATTCTCTTCCATTCTGAAGATCATCATCATCATCATCAAGTGCCGTGCCGGCTGGTGTAGGCGTTCATGTCTCTCCACAGATCTTGGTCTTGGTGTTCTATATCAACTCTGCTGATGGTATTCCTCCATGCCACTGTCTCAGTCCATCCAGCATTATTTCTCTTGGTCTGTCCCTGCCTCTCTTCCCTTTGATCTTTCCCGTCGTCACGATGTTCTCCAATGCCTCTCTTCTCATCACATGACCAAAGAAAGCTGTTTGCCTCATTCTTATTGTTGTATATAGTGTTCTAGTTTCATGAGCCTGTTTCAGGCAGTCGTTAGTTTCTCTGGCGGTCCAAAGTATTCGCAACGTTCGTCTCATGAGCCACATCTTTGTTGCTTCCAAGTGCTTTCTAATTTGTTCATTTACATTCCATGATTCACTGCCGTACAGCAAACAGGTTCTGTATAACATTTCAGCACTCTCTTTCTTACATTCAATGATACCTTTCATTTTCTGAAATGCAGCTTTTGTTTGCCCTATTATGTTCGTAATCTCTGTTGCGCATCTTCCATCTTATGTTACAAATTCTTCCGTTTCGAGGTCGTTGTCCAAATAAGTCAGTCCGAATTCCAGGCTTATGTATCTGTTTCGTTACAAAATAGTTTTTACAAAAGTGGGGATGTTAACCCGACGCTTACAAATTCCCCCAGGTATTTAAAATTATCCACTTGGCTAGGAATCTTTCTGTCTATTTCTATATCATATATTGGTGTCACATTTTTCTTTGATATCACCAATGTTACTGCTTTCTTGATATTTAAGGAGAGTAGTTTCATTGCATCCTCTGTTACTACAATCTCCAGTAATTGTTGTAGGTCATTTGCATTTTCTGGCACCAATACGGTGTCATCTGCATTGCTTATATTGTTTATATTATAACCTCCGATTAGTATTTCTGGTGTCTCTTTGATTTCTCACATTATTACTTCGCTATAGAGAGAAGAGATCCTGTGACAAAGCACACCTCTGTCGTACTCATAGTTCTATTTGTTCATAACTGACCTCTTTATTTTCCATTTTAATTGCTGCCACCTGATTCCAATAAATATTCTTTATTATTCCGAGATCTTATATGTATGTATGTATATATATATATATATATATATATATATATATATATATATATATATATATATATATCTGTGTCTCTGTTGATCTTTCTATTAGTATTCTGTATGGCTATATTGCATTGTTTGTACCTTTTCCTTCCACAAATCCATGATGTTCTACACCACTTTCCATTTTTACTTTCTTTCTTGTTCTATTAATTATAATTCTGAGTAGAAGTTTAGTGACATGGTTTATGAGGTGAATTGTACGCAAATCTTCACTTTTAGTTGCTGTTGGTCTTTTTGGTATAGTTAAAAATGCAGATTTTAGCATAGCATTAGGTAAACATCCACCGCTGTAAATACGTATTTAACATTTTGGTTAATAGGTCTATCTCAATTTCTCTCAGTACTTCTATTGTGATTCCATCTGGTCCGATTGTGTTTCCTTTCTTCATATGATTGACAGCGTCAGCGACTTCTTCTTTTAGAATAGGAGGACCTTCTAAGTTACTTTCTTCTGTTCATGCTTTTCTTTCTTCATCATATACTTCACCGATATACTCACTTCACCTCTTCATTATAGCACCATCCTCTAATAATATCTTTCCTATTTTTTTTTTTTAAATTTCAAACACCCTGCTTATACTCTTATTTTTCTTCCCATGAGCTAACTGATTTGTCTGTGCATGTTTTTTTGTATCGTTAATAAAACTTAATTTTTATTCTAAAGATACGTAGACGTAATTAAGGAATACACGAGGCAGAACATTTCATTATAATGACATCTTTCGTATCAGATATCGTTGCTTAATTCCCGCGTGAATACCGTGGATTCCATGATAAACGTGACTTCTCTAGCTTTGCTTCACATGTCCAGTTGTATAGGTCTGTATTTGATAATATACCATCTATAGATTTATATATTCGCCACAATTAAAGCTGCTCGTTGGTAATGTTCTAGTTTGCTCATATACATAAGTTTTAAAGTGCGTTTAAAGGCAAGAATATCAACTTCATTGCGCTGGAATGTATCCAACATGACTGGATCTCTTTCCACAGAGCAGACTGCCGAAAGCGTCGAATAGAGCACAAACAACATGGTTCCAGCGACAACCCCCAGAGATTTCCCTAAAAAAAATCAAACTATGTTAATAAACATAACTTGAATGTCCAATGGGTGTCAACAGAGATACATAGTTGCAAGGTAGGAGAAAACAGTCACATTAGAAACCCTGAGCGGGATGTAAATTGCTGCTGATTTGTTCATAACAGCCCTTTGCGTTTCTTCCCATCTCATGTTAAAATCTTCTTTGTATGCCAGGCGACACCATGTGTGCCTTTAACTTTGTCTTCTTTTAATACATGCGTGTGGCGTTGGTGATGATCCCTGTCTACAGCATTCTGTCTCTGCTGCCAATCATTTCTGATACCGATTTTCCTCTATGTCATGATGTCAGATTGCCCAGCATCTTCTCACTTGCTCTTTTTCTGCCTCTCGTCCCTTCCAACTTTCTCGTTGTGACGATATATTACAGCTTCCCTTTACTCACGAAAGGTAGTTGCATATCCTTTACTGGACGTGGCAGTCAACTCCAAAATGTTTCTCAGTTTAACACTTCTTGGCAAGTTTACGTTGTATGTCATTGCTTTCTGAACGCCCAACACTTATACCATTGTATGAAAACCAACGCAAGGCGGTCTGCTTCCAAATCGTCCGCATGTGTGTTTCGAAAGCAGTATCCCGGATTACGAATTGCTTTCGTAACTCCTTGGCCACAGCGTCGGCTGTGAAACCACGAAACCGAAGCTATATTACACAGGACCAGGAACGGCTCTTGCCAGTATGGCACCAAGAGACAGCCTGCTCAACCGACACAAGTCTGTTCCACTCTGCCTATACCGTCTCCACACTTGCCAGTATGACACCAAGAGACAGCCTGCTCAACTGACACAAGTCTGTTCCACTCTGCCTATACCGTCTCCACACTTGCCAGTATGACACCAAGAGACAGCCTGCTCAACTGACACAAGTCTGTTCCACTCTGCCATACCGTCTCCACACTTGTCCTCTTTAGAAGCGATTTATTATCCGGTTCCTTCTTGGCTGTCTGAAATATAGATGAGCTCTTGCAACTCCACCGATTCCGTGGCAAAGGTGTTGCCGACGCAGTTCATAATCCCGCATACCCACATTCGAATCACAGCTGCGGGCGATTTAGCAGCAGACCGCTTTGGGTTGGTGTTTTACAAAATTGTAAGGGTGCCGGTTGTTCAGAAAGCAATGGCAAACTACTTAACGTAAACTTGCCAAGAGATTACAACAGCAAACAGTGCTGGTGTTGACTGTGACGTTATGTAAAGGATATCCAACTAACTTGTTTTAAAACTTGCAACTCCCAAGTGTCATCTTCAATCAGAGCTTAACTACCAATGACACACATCCACACCCAGTTTCTTTAAGAATAATAGAAACTTGATAAGTGTTATAAAACTGTCCGCAATAATAACATTACCTTTAACGTTTAACGACATTTAACAGTGTCTGTGGCTTACGAGCACAGTTTCACAATACCGACATGAAGGTTCTAAGTTAGCCACAGGCGATTTTGAAGCAGATCGCTTTGTGTTGATTTTTACAAAGGTATGAGCATCGGTAACGGGCGCATTGTTCCAATGGCGGGGAAGTTATGGCTGACAGTGGCATGAGCGCGGTCGAGTGAGGCTTTAATGTCAACTCTCGCCTTCCGCTACAGGAGGGCACGATTGGGGAGCTAATCCTCCGTGCACTCAGTCCTACTAAATGTAGTTCTCCCAGCACTTCACATACTCACGGGACTTGTTTTATGAGCGCCGGCCGTTCAGAACGCAATGGCATACTACTGAACGAAAGTTTGCATAGAATATCACACACAGCCAATAAACTGAAGGGAAGTCCTGTAAAGAACATACAGTAAGTTGTAGTTTTATAACGACATGGTAATAGCAGAGTTCACAAAGTACATTCATCTTCATGTAGCAGATTATTTGCAGAATGTCGCTCTCGTATTTACGACCGACGACACATCCGACTTTTCACAGCTCGTGGCGACTGCACTAGCCAGGTGGCCTTAATTCCTTAGGCTCAAGACCCTCCTGTCCTACACCGCAAGGTGCTATAGGCAGTAAATGACAGTTGACATACAGTTGACCAGGCTAACCTTCCAGGGATACTTAAGGCTCTAGATAGATCTCATATACCAAAGGGCTTGTTTACCAAGACAGTCATACGGGTTTAACCTTAGGCGGATATGTTTTCCCGTGATAGTCATTGATGTACCTTGGCTACCGCGATATGGATACTGGGTACTTTTCAGAATTTGTTCTGGGAACTGACTGGGAAGAAAATATGTAAGGACGGACACCTTGTCAGCCTCCCTCGCTTTGAGTTGACCTAGAATATGTGCAAGTCTAATACTTCCCACCTCAAAAGCAGTATTACGATCAACATTGTTAGTTCTAAATTAATTGTTTCCAGAACTGCAACATCGAAGGAGCGATAGCGGCGAGTTTGCCATTCACTAGCATTTAGGCTCGCTTCACCCAGGATCAAATCGCCAGATGGAAATCTATCGTGACCTCTTGGCTTGACCCAGACTCATAAGCAGCGAAGTGGACAATTTACTAAGCGGACAGGCGGCTGGCGCGAGTCTGATCAAATCAAACGCCAAGTGCCATTTGGTTCTGAAAATGTGCGTCTAGCCGCAATATGTGAAATATGAGGCTGATTGGAAAACTGTGCACCTGACCTTATAACTGCTTAATGGGAACGGGAGGGGAGGAGGGCCGTGGTTAGGAGGTTTCGGTGTCCGCCTCAGGGTTACAAAGTATCAGGTTCAAACCCCGCATAGAGCTGGGCATTTTTCTAAGAGCCATTGGTATTACATGCTCTCTCTCTCTCTCTCTCTCTCTCTCTCTCTCTCTCTCTCTCTCTCTCTCTCTCTCTCTCTCTCTCTCTCTCTCCCCCCCCCCCTCCGAAAGGGCGACAAAACACGAAGTCCCGTGTCAAGTTCTGAGAGGTTAAAAATCTCAGTTGGGAATCTCAAAGAGTAGGCCGAGAGTCCACTGTCTTGACAAACGTGTTAGGAAACATAAACTTACCCGCAGGTAGGGCCCGTTACCTTGGCTGGAATCTGTCTAGAGTTATCAAACCTGACACAAATATATGCCCAATCTGGACACACTGACACGTGAGGTGCCTAACTAGGTGTGGACGCCCCTTCCCCCCCCCCTTTCAACCACCCTGCTTTTTTTTAAAAAATAGGTAAGAATAAGGGGGAAACATGGTTTACTGTAACATCGCTGTCTGGCCACAGCCACTTTATTTCAATTAGACATTAATTGTTTGAGCTTGCGTTGCTCTTTTCTAAAGTATGATTTTATTTACAACATATATATGGATTATGTGTCAAATTAATAACTTCCTCACTACTGAACGTGCTATGTCATGGATCAAGCTTTGTGGAGACAGCCCGTTACAAGCATCAAAATCTCCCATAGCCCAAATGGCGTCTAGTGGCTTTCGAATTCAGTGGCTAAGGATTAATGAAGAAGAAATGTTCAACATCCGCCAGAAGGCCAAGTTGGCTTTTTAACATTCATGACATTTACCTACTGGCAACTTCATGGTCGCTTTTGATTAACCAGATTTCTGAATATATAAAGCAAGTTAATCAAAGATCGATGACGACTTTCAATGTAATGGATGGTAAAATAGCGTTATTTATATTCTTTTCAAGCAGATTATGGGAGGTAAACATAAAAGTAAAACTAATCATGAATAAATCTACACAGGACGTGGCGTGAGTTGGTTGAGGTCTTATGTTCCAAAAGGTAGGCGAAGAAGAAGAAGAAGAAGAAGAAGAAGAAGAAGAAGAAGAAGAAGAAGAAGAAGAAGAAGAAGAAAATGTAGTAGTAGTGGTGGTCGTAGTAATAGTGGTAGTAGTAAAGTAGCAGAAACAGCAGCAGCAGCAGTAGTAGTAGTAGTAGTAGTAGTAGTAGTAGTAGTAGTAGTAGTAGTAGTAGTAGTAGTAGTAGTAGTAGTAGTAGTGGAAGTAGTAATAGTGTTAGTAGTAGTAGTAGTAGTAGTAGTAGTAGTAGTATTAGTAGTAGTAGTAGTAGTAGTAGTAGTAGTAGTAGTAGTAGTAGTGGAAGTAGTAATAGTGTTAGTAGTAGTAGTAGTAGTAGTAGTAGTAGTAGTAGTAGTAGTAGTAGTAGTAGTAGTAGTAGTAGTAGTAGTAGTAGTAGTAGTAGTGGAAGTAGTAA
Source organism: Cepaea hortensis (assembly GCA_963921405.1). Lineage (NCBI taxonomy): Eukaryota > Metazoa > Mollusca > Gastropoda > Stylommatophora > Helicidae > Cepaea > Cepaea hortensis. The sequence continues at coordinate 47,252,406 of OY992878.1, read as the reverse complement.
TAGTGTTAGTAGTAGTAGTAGTAGTAGTAGTAGTAGTAGTAGTAGTAGTAGTAGTAGTAGTAGTAGTAGTAGTAGTAGTAGTAGTAGTGGAAGTAGTAATAGTGTTAGTAGTAGTAGTAGTAGTAGTAGTAGTAGTAGTAGTAGTAGTAGTAGTAGTAGTAGTAGTAGTGGAAGTAGTAATAGTGGTGGTAGTAGTAGTAGTAGTAGTAGTAGTAGTAGTGGAAGTAGTAATAGTGGTGGTAGTAGTAGTAGTAGTAGTAGTAGTAGTAGTGGAAGTAGTAATAGTGGTGGTAGTAGTAGTAGTAGTAGTAGTAGTAGTAGTGGAAGTAGTAATAGTGGTGGTAGTAGTAGTAGTAGTAGTAGTAGTAGTAGTAGTGGAAGTAGTAATAGTGGTGGTAGTAGTAGTAGTAGTAGTAGTAGTAGTAGTAGTAGTAGTAGTAGTAGTAGTAGTAGTAGTAGTAGTAGTAGTAGTAGTAGTAAGAAGAAGAAGAAGAGGTGGAGACTTGATTATCGCCAGCGGTGTATAGTTGGTGCACTTTTGGGCAACATGCGGGATTGACTGGGTTATCGCCGGTGGTATATATACTGAAGCACATTAAAACGCACTACTGTATATATATATATATATATATATATATATATATATATATATATATATATATATATATATATATATATATATACTGATGCCGAGACGGTACTACCTGGTTTCTGTTAGCGCCGAACGTTGGGCGGCGCTTACCAAACCCGACACCCCACATTGTGCCAACGGCTTCGGGCGGAAGAGCGCAATTGGGAGGGTACAAGCCTTACCCTGGTGCGAGGAAATGCAAGCTAAAGACAAAATTGTCATGGCAGGGCAGACCAGGCCCTAAGCCTTGGTTGGCGACTGGTCTAGGATCGAAGCTCCGACAGGCGGACAGTTATAGCATTGCTTTGCTGATCCGGCAGCTTCTGCAGCTTGTCTTGTTCCAGATGTAGGGGTGTTACCTTTCCTCTGGAGTGAACTAGGCAGGCCGAGAGAGGGATCATGCTGCATGGGCAACACATGATCTCTATATTTTAGCCCAGGCTTTGTGCTATGGAGAGGCATATAACTCCATCCCTGATTAAGTGGCAAGACAAAATCACAAATACTGAAGTATTGGAAAGATCAGGTTGTGTGACAGTTTATTCCATGCTCAGTCTTCGTAGACTTAGATGGATAGGACATCTTAGGAGGATGGATGATGGTAGAATACCAAAGGATATCTTTTTTGGTGAATTACAGATGGGTAAGAGATCTCAGGGTCGGCCTCTACTACGATACAAAGATGTGTGTAAGCGGGACATGATTGATACAGGCATTGATAATACACATTGGGAGCAAGTCGCCGCTGAACGTGTTGCATGGAGGGCAAATATCAGAAATGGAATAAAGTCAAAGGAGAAAATTATTGCAGAAAAGTCACACACCAAGCGTTTGAGACGTAAGATGGTGCATGATGGTGGAAATGACCACGTGTTCACATGCACCCACTGTGAACGGACATTTACAGCGCAAATTGGCCTTATCAGTCACACTCGCTACCGCCATAGTTAAAAGTTATTATGCCTTTTTAGAGCACAAACTATCGTCTGTCAAGACGGCAAGGTGCCAATGAATGATACTGATGCCGAGAAGCTGGGGGGGGGGGGGGGAGGAGACATAGGGGAATGGATTTGTCCCGTGTTTGTCATGAGGTAGAGAGCGAATGGCTGCTGATATAAAAACTGCATGATTCAGTCCACTGGTTTGTGTACAGACTACATGAAAACAATAAAAGTTACAAGTGCAACACGATTTTGAACAGTTTTGGCAGTATCTTCGGTATGAAAAGGCCGTTGAGACAAAACACCCAGTATATGTGTTTAAAATGCCACGACTATCTGAAAACGACACCGGAATGAGCTCGCGGACTATTGCCACAGGAATGCATTGCCAAAAGAGCACTACTGTACGTCTCAATGAACGTCACGGAACCACTGGCAGTGCCCGGGATAGACTTCGGGGTAGCCAACCACGAGTTACTACCCCTGCGCAAGATCGTCATATTGTGCTGAGTCACCTAAGGAATCGTTTTCTCCCGGCAAGTCAAACACCAACAGCAATATTGGGTAGACATTGGCAAGTCTCTCGAACGAAAATCATACGACGACTCAGAGATACAGGCCTTTACTGCAAGACACCTTATGTTGGGCCAAACTTGAATCACATACATCGTCAGCAGAGCCTGCAATGGTCAGACCAACATGTCAGATGGACTAGACTGCATTGGAATGTTGTCCTATTCACAGACGAGAGCACATTCAACCTATCCTTTGCTGATGGACGTATGGGGATTTGACGACGGTTTGGAGAGCGCTTTGCAGATTCCCGTGTTCCTCGGTATAACCGATTTGGAAGTGGCAGTATTCGCATTTGGGGAGGATTCAGTTTTGCACCTCCCGTGTGTTACCGGGGCCCATAAGGGAAGCAAAGAATAGTAATGCCTACCACGCATGTCGTAAGAGGCGACTAAGGAGGCTTGATGGTTCTATCGCCCTGCTACTGAGTGAGTGCGTGGCGCAACACTGTGAGCTGTGAGTTTCGTGTGAAACGCTTTTTGAATCTGCCTGAGGTTCTTTGGTACGTGACTGCATGTTCGGAGTGATGGCAGGTGGCTATGTCCCAGAGTTGACCGGTTTTTGCCTTATGCAGAAATGAGTGGCTGCTGGGCTTCTGGTTGACTGCCACTGCCATCGACGATGAACTGTATTTTCGTGGACTGTGTGGGTGAACATCTAGGAAACATTCAGATAGGAAAATACTGCCGATTCCATCAGAGATGAACTGGGTGTTTCGTGGGGGACTGGTGTGTTGACATTCTGGTGGAGGCATTATGCAAAGTGTATCTGTGCGGGTTGTTGTTTGTCGAGACTCCTGTCTTTTCCACTTTTCACATTGGGCAGTGGGGAGCGTTTTGTGTGATATTCACTGGCACAGTAACAGAGCATAATGGGGACGACTCGTTGCTGTGAAGTTGGAACTGCGACTAACTAACTAACTAACATCAGTTTTGCACCACCGCTTGCCTTTTCATGTTTTCTGTGGAAATGTAAATGCTGTGTCATAGCGAGATAAGGTTCTGGAAGCACTGGTTGCTCCTGCGTTCACAAATTATCCAGACTTGCAGCTTCTCCAGCAGGATAACGCATGTGCGCACACCGCATGCATTACGCAGCAATATCTACAGCAGCAGAACATTGTGACGATTGATTGGCCTGCCCTGTCACCAGACATGTCCCTTATAGAACATCTGAGGAGCGAACATAGACGCAGAGTCTACAGGCAAGGTTCTGCAGCTAATCTGCAGCAGCTCAACGCTGCTCTTACACGTGAATGGGACTTGATTCCCCGGAATTTCCTTCAGAGACTTATGCTTCCCATGTGGAACCGCTGCCAAGCTTGTTTTCAAGCACACGGTGGGCATAGCAGATAATGAGGATAGAGTGAATTAATTGTTTATTGGTTACATTTTTGGTTTTCTACCTTGCCTACACAGAATGCAATGAATTTCATAACAGTCAAATGTAAAAATTAATTACCAGCATGGATTCATGGGAAAATGAAAAGAAAAAAAAAAGATTCCAAATATGTAAACTTGTAAACAGTTACATTTACATTTCACAATCTGTTCCTGAAGTTTACATTTTTAATGTGCTTCAGTATAGTTTGCGAAGGTAGCCTTTTGCAAGATGAAAAACATACTGGGCAATAAAAAGATATCAATTGAAAAGAGAAAAAGAGTGTCGAAGTGCTACATAGAACCTGTACTTTTGTATGGATGTGAAGTGTGGACATAGAGCAGTCAAGCTGAAAAACATCTGATGGCTGTGGAAATATGGTTTTTGAGGAAAATGCAAAGAATAACATGGACAGACAGAAAAACCAATGAACAAGTCCTTCAAGAAACAAATGAAGATCGTAAACTGATTAGAGTCATTAGACGTAGACAGTAAAGATTTTTTTTGGGCATGTTATGAGAAGAAATGACTTGGAGAACTCGGTGACAACTGGCAAGATAGGGGGGAAGAAACCATGGGGAAGACCAAGAAGTAAAAACTTGGGTGGCTTGGCCACAGGTCATGGTTGAGACAGGAACACGGAGCTGATCCATGACTCTGGTGATCGAGTGAGATGGCAAAACATGACCGCCCTCGCTTATCGGCATGGCACATGATGGATGGATGGAGTATAGTTTGTGCACTGTTGGGCAACTTGCGGGAGGAGACTGGATTATACAGGTGGTGTGTTGTTAAGGTGCTTCAGTATAGTTGGTGCACTGTTGGGCAACCTGTGGGAGGAGACTGAATTATAGCCGGTGGTATATAGTTGGTGCACAGTTAGGCAACCTGTGGGAGGAGACTGAATTATAGCCGATGGTATATAGTTGGTGCACAGTTAGGCAACCTGTGGGAGGAGACTGAATTATAGCCGATGGTATATAGTTGGTGCACTGTTGGGCAACCTGTGGGAGGAGACTGAATTATAGCCGATGGTATATAGTTGGTGCACTGTTGGGCAACCTGTGGGAGGAGACTGAATTATAGCCGGTGGTATATAGTTGGTGCACAGTTGGGCAACCTGTGGGAGGAGACTGAATTATAGCCGATGGTATATAGTTGGTGCACTGTTGGGCAACCTGTGGGAGGAGACTGAATTATAGCCGATGGTATATAGTTGGTGCACAGTTGGGCAACCTGTGGGAGGAGACTGAATTATAGCCGGTGGTATATAGTTGGTGCACAGTTGGGCAACCTGTGGGAGGAGACTGAATTATAGCCGGTGGTATATAGTTGGTGCACAGTTGGGCAACCTGTGGGAGGAGACTGAATTATAGCCGATGGTATATAGTTGGTGCACAGTTGGGCAACCTGTGGGAGGAGACTGAATTATAGCCGGTGGTATATAGTTGGTGCACAGTTGGGCAACCTGTGGGAGGAGACTGAATTATAGCCGATGGTATATAGTTGGTGCACAGTTGGGCAACCTGTGGGAGGAGACTGAATTATAGCCGGTGGTATATAGTTGGTGCACAGTTGGGCAACCTGTGGGAGGAGACTGAATTATAGCCGATGGTATATAGTTGGTGCACAGTTGGGCAACCTGTGGGAGGAGACTGAAGTATAGCCGATGGTATATAGTTGGTGCACTGTTGGGCAACCTGTGGGAGGAGTCTGGATTATCCCGGTGGTATATAGTTGGTGCACTGTTGGGCAACCTGTGGGAGGAGTCTGGATTATCCCGGTGGTATATAGTTGGTGCACTGTTGGTCAACCTGTGGGAGGAGTCTGGATTATCCCGGTGGTATATAGTTGGTGCACAGTTGGGCAACCTGTGGGAGGAGTCTGGATTATCCCGGTGGTATATAGTTGGTGCACAGTTGGGCAACCTGTGGGAGGAGGCTGAATTATAGCCGATGGTATATAGTTGGTGCACAGTTGGGCAACCTGTGGGAGGAGACTGAATTATAGCCGATGGTATATAGTTGGTGCACTGTTGGGCAACCTGTGGGAGGAGACTGAATTATAGCCGGTGGTATATAGTTGGTGCACAGTTGGGCAACCTGTGGGAGGAGACTGAATTATAGCCGGTGGTATATAGTTGGTGCACAGTTGGGCAACCTGTGGGAGGAGTCTGGATTATCCCGGTGGTATATAGTTGGTGCACTGTTGGGCAACCTGTGGGAGGAGGCTATATTATCCTGGCAGTGTATAGTTGGTGCACAGTTGGGCAACCTGTGGGAGGAGACTGAATTATAGCCGGTGGTATATAGTTGGTGCACTGTTGGGCAACCTGTGGGAGGAGGCTATATTATCCTGGCAGTGCATAGTTGGTGCACAGTTGGGCAACCTGTGGGAGGAGGCTGAATTATAGCCGGTGGTATATAGTTGGTGCACTGTTGGGCAACCTGTGGGAGGATGCTATATTATCCTGGCAGTGTATAGTTGGTGCACAGTTGGGCAACCTGTCGGAGGAGACTGAATTATAGTCGGTGGTATATAGTTGGTGCACAGTTGGGCAACCTGTGGGAGGAGGCTGAATTATAGCCGGTGGTATATAGTTGGTGCACTGTTGGGCAACCTGTGGGAGGAGGCTATATTATCCTGGCAGTGTATAGTTGGTGCACAGTTGGGCAACCTGTGGGAGGAGACTGAATTATAGCCGATGGTATATAGTTGGTGCACAGTTGGGCAACCTGTGGGAGGAGGCTGAATTATAGCCGGTGGTATATAGTTGGTGCACTGTTGGGCAACCTGTGGGAGGAGACTGAATTATAGCCGGTGGTATATAGTTGGTGCACAGTTGGGCAACCTGTGGGAGGAGACTGAATTATAGCCGATGGTATATAGTTGGTGCACTGTTGGGCAACCTGTGGGAGGAGACTGAATTATAGCCGGTGGTATATAGTTGGTGCACAGTTGGGCAACCTGTGGGAGGAGACTGAATTATAGCCGGTGGTATATAGTTGGTGCACAGTTGGGCAACCTGTGGGAGGAGACTGAATTATAGCCGGTGATATATAGTTGGTGCACAGTTGGGCAACCTCTGGGAGGAGACTGAATTATAGCCGATGGTATATAGTTGGTGCACAGTTGGGCAACCTGTGGGAGGAGACTGAATTATAGCCGGTGGTATATAGTTGGTGCACAGTTGGGCAACCTGTGGGAGGAGACTGAATTATAGCCGGTGGTATATAGTTGGTGCACAGTTGGGCAACCTGTGGGAGGAGACTGAATTATAGCCGGTGGTATATAGTTGGTGCACAGTTGGGCAACCTGTTGGAGGAGACTGAATTATAGCCGATGGTATATAGTTGGTGCACAGTTGGGCAACCTGTGGGAGGAGACTGAATTATAGCAGATGGTATATAGTTGGTGCACAGTTGGGCAACCTGTGGGAGGAGGCTGAATTATAGCCGATGGTATATAGTTGGTGCACAGTTGGGCAACCTGTGGGAGGAGACTGAATTATAGCCGATGGTATATAGTTGGTGCACAGTTGGGCAACCTGTGGGAGGAGACTGAATTATAGCCGGTGGTATATAGTTGGTGCACAGTTGGGCAACCTGTGGGAGGAGACTGAATTATAGCCGATGGTATATAGTTGGTGCACAGTTGGGCAACCTGTGGGAGGAGACTGAATTATAGCCGATGGTATATAGTTGGTGCACAGTTGGGCAACCTGTGGGAGGAGGCTGAATTATAGCCGATGGTATATAGTTGGTGCACAGTTGGGCAACCTGTGGGAGGAGACTGAATTATAGCCGATGGTATATAGTTGGTGCACAGTTGGGCAACCTGTGGGAGGAGACTGAATTATAGCCGATGGTATATAGTTGGTGCACAGTTGGGCAACCTGTGGGAGGAGACTGAATTATAGCCGATGGTATATAGTTGGTGCACAGTTGGGCAACCTGTGGGAGGAGACTGAATTATAGCCGATGGTATATAGTTGGTGCACAGTTGGGCAACCTGTGGGAGGAGACTGAATTATAGCCGATGGTATATAGTTGGTGCACAGTTGGGCAACCTGTGGGAGGAGTCTGAATTATCCCGGTGGTATATAGTTGGTGCACTGTTGGGCAACCTGTGGGAGGAGTCTGGATTATCCCGGTGGTATATAGTTGGTGCACAGTTGAACAACCTGTGGGAGGAGTCTGGATTATCCCGGTGGTATATAGTTGGTGCACAGTTGGGCAACCTGTGGGAGGAGACTGAATTATAGCCGGTGGTATATAGTTGGTGCACTGTTGGGCAACCTGTGGGAGGAGACTGAATTATAGCCGGTGGTATATAGTTGGTGCACAGTTGGGCAACCTGTGGGAGGAGACTGAATTATAGCCGATGGTATATAGTTGGTGCACAGTTGGGCAACCTGTGGGAGGAGACTGAATTATAG
>OY992878.1:47121943-47239443 GCA_963921405.1 Cepaea hortensis | reverse complement strand
TCATAAATGTCTTTGTTACTTCTTCTTTTCCACTCTCCACTTTGTGTATCCCTAATGAGTCCAAAGATGCGTCTTAAAATTTTGTTCTCAAAGGTTTGTAACAAGGCTTCGTCTCCTTTCGTTGTACTCCAGGTTTCAGAACCATACAGCACAACTGGTCTAATCAGTGTTTTGTATATTGTGATTTTGGTGTTACGAGATAGCGCATTTGATTTTAGTAGATGTTGTAGTGCATAGTATATCTTATTTCCAGAGTTATATATACAACATAAAATTGATCAATGGAGCACTTCCTTTATATACTGTTAACTGTTAACTTGTGGTTATATATACAACATAAAATTGATCAATGCAATACTTACTTTATATACACCGTTAACTTGTGGTTGTATACACAACATAAAATTGATCAATGTAGTACTTACTTTCATACGCCGTTACTCTGTATTTACATCCTCTCCTACAACCGTTTATACACTTCAGTGAAAGTGAAGACAATTATGAAGAAAGCTAGACTAAACGACGATAACACATTTTGTTAAAACATGTGGCATATCTTCGCTATCACACGCATCCTAATGCACAGATAAGTCTCTCTCTTTGAACATGGCTATTTGCCTTTGTGAGCTACGTTAGGTATTTACATCTCCGATAGCGAGAGGACGGTAACTGGCTCTCCTCCAGTGTATACAATGAGGTTTGCCCTTTGCGGAGCTTTGGTCTGCGGTTGTAACCTCTCCTCTTCCACGTGTCAGCCGATAATGGAGCAGTAGCAGGGGAGCAGCCATGCAGCCGCTTGTTTGCGCTGGCGGTTGTTTTAAACGCACCTTTCGGATTAAAAATGAAAGACCCTGCTACATGTTTTGAAACGTTTTTGGGATATATGATGCCAGCCAGATGTGTGTATAGGCTTATAGGCAATCCATGGGGTGTGCGGTTTAAATCATACCGGCCTCCTAACATCTCATTAGTTATTGAACGTGCTATAGAAGTAAACAAGGATGTATACCTTTGCTTTATTTACTACATAAAGGCTTTTGATAGAGTTAGACATGTCAACATGGTAGATATGCTTGCATATCTACACATTCATGGGAAAGACATTAGACTTATAAAAAACATATATTGGAAACAACAAGCTGCCATAAGGATTGATATGAAGTGGGACAATATCAACCTATTAAGAGAGGTTTTAGGCAGGTATGTGTAATGTCTCCAGATCTGTTTTATCTATACAGTGAAAATATTTTCAGAAATGTAGAAGATATAAATGGAATCAGCATTGGAGGACGAAACATCAATAACATTAGATATGCAGATGATACAGTATTGATTGCAGACAATGCACACGATCTACAACAATTAGTAGACGCGGTTGTTGTACACAGTGAGCAGGTGGGGTTGGAATTGAATTGTAAGAAGACACAGGTTATGGTCGTCATTAGGAAGTACGAAGTACCACAATGTAATATACAAGTAAATGGGAATATTCTTCAACAAGTGAATCGGTACAATTATCTCGGAACAGTCATAACATCTGATGGGAGATGCCGTGAATAGATTAGAACAAGAATCGCCATGGCGAAAGTAGCCTTTAGCAAGATGAAAAACATTCTGATCAATAAAAAGATGTCAATTGAAACGAGAAAGAGTATTGAGGGGATACATAGAGCCTGTTCTTTTGTATGGATGTGAAACTTGGACAATGAGCAGTCAAGCTGAAAAGCATCTGATGGCTGCAGAAATGTGGTTTCCGAGGAAAATGCAAAGAATACCATGGATAGACAGAAAAACCAATGACCAAGTACTACAGGAGACAAATGATGGTCGTAAATTGATTAGAGAAATTATACATAGACAATCAAAATTGTTTGGACATGTTATGAGAAGAAATGGATTGGAGAACTTAGTGACAACTGGCAAGATCGAAGGGAACAGACCAAGAGGAAGACCGTGAGGTAAATACCTGGATGGTCTGGCCACTTGGCATGGACAAGACTGGAACACCGAGCTGATCCACGACGCTGGTGATCGAGTGAAATGGCGAGTCATGACCGCCCACGCTTTCCAGCATGGCACATGATTGATTGATTGATTTAAGATGGGAAGCCAAGATTGGGTAGTAGTTTGACGCTCGAATGCTGGTCCGGTGGTCATGAGTTCGAATCCGCATCGAGACGGGTTTAAAAAAAAAAAAATAACCTGGGCTCCAAGGTCGACCCAGTTTGAAATGGGCGGTCTCTCTGGCTGTGGGGCTACAACACTTTCTCTCTGTAATCCCGTTTATCACGCAGAGTCTCGTAGCCGAGCGAGAGCTGAGGCGGTTCGACCCCCGCTCGTGACTTGCGGGATACTGAGCCGGCCGCTCAGAAAGCAATGGCAAACTACTGAGCGTAATCTTGCCAAGAGATCAACATACAGCTGAAAGATGCTGGTGTTGACAGCTAAGTCCTGTAAAGGATATGCTAAAAAAAAAAAAAAAAAAATAGGAAATGGCTGGGTAATTAACGGTGACCAGGGTATGATACGGATCAAATAATGTGCCGATTGGTCAAGAAAGCTGGAACTGTACTTCATTTTGTTTTATTCACCGCAGACAAAGGAATTCCGGGAGTTCCCGGGAAATCACGGGACATTAGGGTGATTCCATAGGGGGTGTAAGGGTGTTTATATTTGCTTTCGCAAGTAGAAGGCAAGCGGGTGATATTGTGTAATATTTTTATTGAAATAAAGAATCATATAAATTGGATGTGTTGTCGATCACTTCCGGTTGAGTGTGCGGTGAACTGCTAGACCCATCTATGGATGCAATAAATGTTTCTGGACCCAAAGGGCCTTCGCTGTCGTCGGAGTGTATATCCATATCTTGTGCTACTCGTCTTATCTTGTGTATCCCATCTGTCTGCGCTCATCTTTGATGTATCTGTGGGACATTTTGCGAAGACAATGACATGCAGTGTGGGTACATCTTGCTGCAAACACGTGTCGACCGACAGCGAAGTGAATACCGATATCCCTATTCTGAAAATCGACGATCCCACCAGATCTAGGTCAGTACTAAAAAATAACTACACGGTTTGTTTGCGGTGAATTAAAAATGAAGTACCGTTGGATCTAGCACCATATGTTCAATGAGATTTCAGGCTTGCGACTGGGCCCTTTAATTTGTTTGTTATTTTAGGCTTGGTCGATCTGAAAGCAAAAGTCAATTTGTTTTAAAATCCTTTGGATGAAGATTCAAACGCATGACCCCTGGGCCGGCAGACAAGTATGCTAGCCGCTGCTCTGCCGTAGTTGCCAGTAGAAGTAGCCAGCTGTACTACATATATGATCTCCGAGAGTCTCCGCTCTTAAACTTGCTGTTTGTGGATGGTGGGGTAGTGGGATCACTCCTTACATCGGTTTGTTGCGCTTTAACGTTGACTTCTCCTTTAGAACGCCATGGCAAACTGGCTGACTGGCACCTTGCCTGCCGTCTTGACAGACCATAGTTTGTGAAATGGAGTTATACCTCTCCATAACACAAAGCCTGGGCTGAATTTATAGACTATTTGTTGCAAATGCAGCATGATCCCTCTCTCGGCCCGCCTAGTTTACTTCAGAGGGAAAATAACAACAATACGTCTGGAACAAGGCAAGCTTCAGAAGCTGCCGGATTAGCAAACCAATGCTCTAATTGTCCCCCATGTCGAAGCGTCGATCCTAGACCAGTTGCCGACCAAGGCTTAGGGTCTGGTCTGTCCTGCCATGATATTTATTTAGCCTTTTGGTTGTATTTGCTCTCACTAGGGCAAGACTTGTACCCTTACAATCGCGTTCATACTCTTGAAACCGTTCGCGTAATGTTGGGTGTCAAGTTTGGTGAGCACCGCTCAACATTCGGCGCTAACAGACAACAGGTAGAAGAGTCTACTGTCAAACGGTGGCCCAGTAATATCTGACTAAGACTTGACTTGATGTTTCTCCATGACTTAGTGTCAAACTGGCCAGGCTTTTCTCTCTCCATCTCTCCCTGCTCTCCCCTCCAACTTTCCCCTTGTCCCGACATGCTCCAGCTTTCCCCCTTTTTATCACTTGCCGAAAGAACGTGGACTATCTTTCCCTGATGGGAGTAGCCAGTTGTTTGTCAGTTCACTTCTTTCTAGAAATCTTCATTACGCTTCTTATCTGCCCACCGGTGTTTCCCATCGTTCAACTATAAAGTCACATCTCTGCATATTAGTGTATGTGTGTATGTTTGTGTTTCTGTGTTTGTATGTGTATGTACGCGCGTGTGTGTGTGTGTTTGTGTGTGTGTGTGTGTGTTTGTTTGTGTGTGTGTGTGTGTGTGTGTGTGTGTGTGTGTGTGTGTGTGTGTGTGTGTGTGTGTGTGTGTGTGTGTGTGTGTGTGTGTGATGCAACAGTCTGCGTTGACACGACACATTTTTCAACAGTATCTTCCATGCAGCATTTAATTAGCTAAATGCTGTTCCTAAATATTACTTTTAACACAAACACTCTTTCTCACCCCCCCCCCCACCCCACCCAAACTCTCTCTCTCTCTCTCTCTCTCTCTCTCTCTCTCTCTCTCTCTCGATGGAGTCTCCGATGCGAAGTGGTTAAGCTGCCTGCCTCGTGCTCCGTAGGTTTTGGGTTCGATTCAGGATTCTATAATGCGGTTCACGGGTGCAGTTTTCTCGTAGCACCCCCCCCCCCCCGCCAGGGATCGTCGCTGGAGCTACGGAGTTTATATTTTGTGCGACGCATTCGGCAGGCCTCCCTGCAGAAAGAGACCAAGCCTTGAGGGATAAAACCCGGTGCAATGAAGTCGATTCTTTCATATTTTTTTCTCTCTGTGAATCTCTCTCCATCTCCCTCCCTCTGTAACGCTATCTACCTCCCCCTTTTCTCTCTCTCTCTCTCTCTCTCTCTCTCTCTCTCTCTCTCTCTCTCTCTCTCTCTCTCATGCTATCTACTTCTCAAAGAAATCTACACAATCCTAACAACCTGTGTCACCCAACGAGCTACTATCAAACTGTCAATGGAAGATCCTTAACCAAGGACTCAAGCGGTTGTTGTCAAAGACATCCCCCATTCTGTTCTCCGAATTAGTAATGACCAAACATGTTAGCTCAACCATCTTCTTAAGCGAAAGTCGCAGTCACAGGAAACAGCTGTCTAGCAGAGGGGGTTCACACAGACTAGGAATGTCTGCGGAATGAGGCCAGAGGGAGACTTTGTCAGCAAACAGTGAGCAAGGACTGATGGAGAACAGACACTGAGACGAAAGAAGACATAAAACGAGCAGGGAGGAAATTGAAAGCCAGAACACTGCGGTGTGGTGTATGAACCCCGGGATAGACAAACATCCTTGGAAGCCGAGCAGCAAGGCTGGAGTGATTGATGCGTGCGTAAGCGAAGATGCGCGGCTTTCATTTCTCATTGTTAGCGCAGATCATGTTAACAATTTACGTGTGCGTGATTGTAGCAGTTACAGGTGTAATTGTTGGGTCAAAGGTTGTATTATCGAAGTTGTATCAGCAGCTGTAGTGGTAGCAGCAGAAGTAATGTGGTGGTAGTGGTAGTAGTAGTAGTAGTAGTAGTAGTAGTAGTAGTAGTAGTAGTAGTAGTAGTAGTGTGTAGTAGTAGTAGTAGTAGTAGTAGTAGTAGTAGTAGTAGTAGTAGTAGTAGAAGTAGTAGTAGTAGTAGTTGTAGTAGTAGTAGTAGTGGTGGTAGTAGTAGTAGTAGTAGTAGTAGTAGTAGTAGTAGTAGTAGTAGTAGTAGTAGTAGTAGTAGTAGTAGTAGTAGTAGTAGTTGTAGTAGTAGTTGTAGTAGTATCAGTAGTATCACTATTAATTGTAGTAGTAGTAGTAGTAGTAGTAGTAGTAGTAGTAGTAGTAGTAGTTGTTGTTGTAGTAGTAGTAGTAGTAGTAGTAGTAGTAGTAGTAGTAGTAGTAGTAGTAGTAGTAGTAGTAGTTGTAGTAGTAACAGTAGTATCACTATTAATTGTAGTAGTAGTAGTAGTAGTAGTAGTAGTAGTAGTAGTAGTAGTAGTAGTAGTAGTAGTAGTAGTAGTAGTAGTAGTAGTTGTAGTAGTAGTAGTAGTAGTTGTAGTAGTATCAGTAGTATCACTATTAATTGTAGTAGTAGTAGTAGTAGTAGTAGTAGTAGTAGTAGTAGTAGTAGTAGTAGTAGTAGTAGTAGTAGTTGTAGTAGTAGTAGTAGTAGTAGTAGTAGTAGTAGTAGTAGTAGTAGTAGTAGTAGTAGTAGTTGTAGTAGTAACAGTAGTATCACTATTAATTGTAGTAGTAGTAGTAGTAGTAGTAGTAGTAGTAGTAGTAGTAGTAGTAGTAGCAGTAGCAGTAGCAGTAGCAGTAGTAGCAGTAGTAGTAGTACTAGTAGTAGTAGTAGGAGTAGTAGTAATAGTAGTAGTAGCAGCAGCAGCAGCAGCAGTAGTAGTAGTAGTAGTAGTAGTAGTAGTAGTAGTAGTAGCAGCAGCAGCAGCAGCAGCATTAGTAGTAGTAGTAGTAGTAGTAGTAGTAGTAGTAGTAGTAGTAGTAGTAGTAGTAGTAGTAGTAGTAGTAGTAGTAGTAGTAGTAGTAGTGGTCTGCAAGGTGTGGAATGCGCCTGGCCCTGCAGCCAGCAGGGTTAGGATCGGTTAGCCTCTCCCAGGAGGGGTGAAGAGCGAAAATTAGTAGCCTGCCGATGACCCGCAGACTACACAAGTCAACCCCCACCTCCACGTGGTGCAGACCGGGCAACCATGACCGCGAGGTCATGGGCTAACGGGGCTATGGACTCCCTGTGGTCAGATTAGTGTCCTAAACCTGCGACTGGCCTAGCAAGCTGGCAGGGGATCTTCATACTGCTCGTAGAAAAACTAAGAAGTATAAACGGACTGACCCAAACGGATATCGACCCGGCAATGTTAATGAATCACGAGATAGATTAGCGACTCAAACAATAGGCACAACGAATGTCTGTGGTTTCAATAGTAAAGAGGAAGAGCTTATAGAAACAATGGAAGAGAGGAAAATTGGACTGATGGGAATAGCGGACACCAGAACAAATGGGAAAGGATGCAAGGAGCTCCACCGCAGTTACAGGTTTGTTTACTCTGGAGTAGAACATCAAGAAAGGGCAAGACACGGTGTTGGAATAGTCATCGAACCACGGCTTGCAAGAGAAATACTAGAAATAAAATATATATCAGAAAGAATCATAACAGTGAGAATAAAAGAACAAACAATTACAACATATGTACAAATATACGCACCATGTAATGCAAACAATAATGAGCAAGAATGCGAGGACTTCTACGAAGACATCCATGACGTGATAAATAAAATAGATAAGGAGGACAACATCATAGTTATGGGAGACTTCAATGCAAGACTAGGACATAACAGCGCGGGCATAGAAAAACATATGGCAGCATTTAGAGACAAGCAAAATGAAAGGAATGATAACGGAAGTAGACTATTGGAGCTTTGCAGCCAACACGACCTCTATATAACAAACACATTCTATAAACATAAGGATTCATAAGTATACACCTGGTATAAATGAAACGATCTAGATACTAAAAGCCAAATTGATTTTATATTAACAAGAAGTAACAGAAAGAGAAATATATTAGATGCAAAGGCAGTGCCCAATTTCAGTATAAACACAGATCATAAAGCAGTCGTTGCCACAATAAGAACAATCAGAAGAAGAAAACAAAGAGCAAGAAAATACATGCCATGTGAATCAGTAAACTTAAAAAAACCTTAAAGACGAGGCAGTAAGAGAAAATTATGAGAAAGAACTAACTGAAGTCTTTGAAAAATTACCAACAGAAAGAAAAACAGTGGAAGAAGAATGGGAAATGTTCAAATCAAGCATTTTAAATACTGCAAAAATAACATGTGGAACCACGAAAAAACGCAAAACACGGTTAAAGAAAATAACAAGTTGGTGGAACGCAGAAGTAAAGGAAGCGGTAAAAGACAAAAAGGAAAAAATATAAAAAGTGATTGAAGAGCAAACAGGAATGAGATTACATAGAATATAGAATAGCGAGAAGACATGTGAATGGAATAGTAAAGAAGGAAAAACAAAAAGACTGGGAAGAGTATGGAGAAACACTAAATAAAAACTACAAGGAGGCAACTAGAAACTTCTACAAAAAGATAGGTGCAATGCGAACCAGAGGAGAATCCTTTGACCCAACTGAAGTCATTAACAGCGAAAATGGAGAACCAATAAGTGAACAAAAACAAATCCTAATAAGATGGAAGCAGTATTTCGAACAACTTCTCAACATCCCATCAGATGTCACAAGAATTCAAGAGACCTATACAGATGTCACCGAAGAACTAGAACCAGACATACTAAAAGAAGAAATTATAGAAGCCATCAGATTAGCCCCATTGAACAAATCACCGGAACAGGATGAAATACCAAATGAACTAATTAAAGCAGCAAGAGAAGTAGGAACAGCTTGGCTACATAGACTATTCAACCATGTTTGGGTAGAACAACAGACACCACGAGACTGGGGAAACGCCATAATTATCCCAATTTTGGAAAAACAAAGGCAGCAAAAGAGACTGCAGACAATACAGAGGCATTTCACTGTTGAGTCATACTAGGAAAATATTTTGCAAAATTCTAGAAAAAAGATAACGAACTACTTTAGAACCCCAACTAAGCGAAACACAGCTTGGATTTAGGAAAAACAAAGTATGCACAGGTGCCATTTTTGCTCTAAGACAACTTATAGAAAAATCAATCGAATTCAATGAAACACTATACTTAGCCTTTGTCGACTGTCGTTTGTCGTCCCTGGGGGGACAGTGGATTCAACAAGTTACTTTGTTGTAAATCTCACATTCTTAAGTAGTACAATGACCCAAGTTATGCGAAGACCCACGCACGTTACATGTGTGATAGACATGACTAATGAAGACACTTTTTTTTTTGGGAGTGTCTAGTTGGTCATGCGTCGAAGTACACTTGTTCCTGCAGCGAGGTGCTGTCGTCATTTGGAGGTAATAATAAGGCAGAAGAAGAATGTTTTGTGGGTGAAGGCTGGAGCAAATATGGGGTATTTTGTGCATTAAACGCGATTCTCTACAAACCCTTCTTAATCAAATGCCTTTATTTATCATGTGCCGTGCCCGTACATTGAGCAGCAGTCATGCTTCGACATTTCATACTATCTCCAGTGTCTGAGACCAGGTCTCTGTTCCTGTCCCGACTATGCCGCGTGACCCAGCCATTCAGGTATAGATCTCTCTGCCTTCCTCTTGCTTTTTCCCATCAATTTCATACTAACAAAAAAAAAAAAAAACCATATACACATAATATCAGAATTTATGTCAAAACAACAACAATACCACGGAACAGCTGCCTTTGCTTTACATTTACCTTATAGCAGAAAGAAAGAGGTAAAGAAATACAGTTTCACTTGTCACGTAACAGTTTATTACAAAATTTAAAACAAAGTATTCCCTTAGTGAACCTAAATACAGAAGCCAAACACATACAAACAAACAAACAAAAACATAAGTTACACGAGGTATTATCTGGCATACTGCGCTGTTTGAGAAGTACAAGCGACCGACGTGATACTGACCAAATCATCCACTGATTGGTCTATACAAATATGAGTCTAGCATCATATACACAGTGAGCCTAAGGCGTGTGTAAGGGACCTTTTTATCCCCCGCGTTTCCATCCTGTTTCAGGATATTGCGGTCAACACCAGCATCTTTCAGCTGTATGTTGATTCCTAGGCTAGATTACGCTCATCAGCACGCCACGACTTTCTGAGCGACCGGCTCCATACTCTCATAAGTCATTGGCGCGACTTGAACCGCTTCCAATTCTCGTACACTCACGTCAACCACGAGAGTATTCGGGGTTACGGAGAAAGCTGCAAATCCCTCAGCCAGGGAGACCTGTGTAAGGGACCTTTGCTTTTTTAAATTTATTGTTTGAAATATGTCACTGCATCTCTTCAGGCAGTGAATAGTTGAAATGTCAGCCAAAGTATAATTCATTACTTCACTTCATATGTTATACAACTCTGCAGTATGCACTTCATGGCGTGTAACGAGATATGCCAGGCAATAAATCGTCCAGCCTATTGTCTGGAACATCTGTGTTTAGATTACGAAATTCTTATATAATATGAACGATGTAATGGAGCAAGCGCCACACTTAAGTCTCCGCATTTAACAGTAATGAGAAATCACTCCAGATCAGTTTTAAACTCTCTCTCTCTCTCTCTCTCTCTCTCTCTCTCTCTCTCTCTGTCTCTCTCTCTCTCTCTCTCTCTCTCTCTCTCTCTCTCTCTCTCTCTGTCTCTCTCTCTCTCTCTCTCTCTCTCTCTCTCTCTCTCTCTCTCTCTCTCTCTCTCTCTCTCTCTCTGCTTTTACATGCTGTGTGAAGCGTGCTGAATAAATTGAACCAGAAGGAGGCACGCATTCCATTGGATTATTTTCTCCCCTGTTCACGTTTGATAAATCACAGCACAGGTAGAGAAACTGCAGGTTTCCGGTTAAGCAGACGCCGGTTGTAAAACATCTAAAAACATTGTGCAACCTCTGGCTTACAACTTTTCTTCAACGGTTTCTGCTTAAATTTTAGATTTCACTAACTTACAGGAGGTGCTTAATTGGTGATTATAAACAATATAATAATAATAATAATAATAATAATAATAATAATAATAATAATAATAATAATAATAATAATAATAATAACTTTAATTTCTTTAGCAGGTCGTTTGATGCAGGTCGGTCGATTTCTTTTGATGTCTTAAAATATCACACGTCCTCTTATCTCTTGGGTAGTGAGATCGGATATCTAGTCTTCACGGATAGGGGCGTAGAACAATAGGTCGCGTGTACAAGTTTAAAATCCCACGGCAATTGGAAATTGCAAAGCGTAGTCTTAATGCCACAGCCTGGCAACATTGTTAGGCAAGACACTCTAGCCAATGGTAGATGGGGTTGGTTATTGCACATGGAATCTGTTAAGTAGCGGGAGAAGCTTACATTCAAAGCCAACCGAAGATGGACACACTTGCCTCTGAGGTGTATGACTGGTATGGTGAACTTCCCTCGAAAGAGTAGGGAAGAAAATGACAGAAAATTTGACGAATTCGAACTTAGAAAGCCTATACAGCAATAATCTCATCTCAGAAACTATAGCGTTGAGATATCCTACATTCAAAACAATGTTTTCCCTCAGTGATAATTTTAATAACGAAGACATGTGTCACTGCATATATATATATATATATATATATATATATATATATATATATATATATATATATATATATATATATATATATATATTATATATATATATATATATATATATATATATATATATATATATATATTGTGCGTGTGTGTGTGTGTGTGTGTGTTGTGACGTTTTTTAAATAAAATATAATAAGGGTTTGATTTGACGAGTTGTCTAGGGGCATCCCGTATGGGATGGGTAATCAGCCTTCTTAAGGAAACCTTAAAATGGCTCCGAACCCCCATAGTGAGGACTTTAGACTTAACGTTTAAGTTCCTACACAGAAATAGAAAATTAGGTTCCTCCAGAAGGTTTATAGAGATCGTGTCAATTCACAGCAGCAACAGGTGAATCTGCTCCCTCTATAACAGACGTTGATTGAGTGTTGTTTGCCAACCTCATCCAGATCTCCAAATTACATTTATACACAGTGACATAGGTCAGCCGGACTCAATAACAATTGAAAACAACATCCACAATGAAATGTACTCAACAACAGTTGAAAAAACTATTCACCATGAACCGTACTCAACAATAGTTAAACGTAACATCCATAATGATGTACTCAACAATAGTTGAACAAACCAGTCACAATGAACTGTACTCAACAACACCACCCTTGTATTGAGAAAACTTAAGGGACCTAGTGAAGATCTAGGTTCCACCTGGTGACATCATATACACTGTAAACATTGCATATGCATAGATGACAGTCAGTGGGGGAAAAAACACTCAGATACTTCATCCAAACCAACCAACAGTCTCCCAACCTACTACAGTGATAACTCTCAAATCATCAACATCATTAACAACATCACTAAAACTCATCTCTCAACAACAATCCTAAAATAAACCATGTACTCCAATATAACCCATGGAAAAGTTATCCTTTCATCCTGGGAAAGTGTAAGTTCAATCAACATCTGTATTCTAACAACACCGTGTCCATTGTACTAAGATGGTAGTTCATGGTCCAAATCTCCTTCAGTTGGCACTGGAGAAAGAGTTCTCTTCTTCTGGGCCAAACACAAGTTCTTACACACTGCCCTGTTTCAATATGATCCCACAGCCACTAATAAGCGGTGTTAGGTAAAGTTTCCAGGTAGCAGCTTTCCTCATGATACACCCAACTCAAGCAAACTCTCTCCTGTGATAACGTTTTTTTTTTTTTTAGGAATAAAAACTATAATGGATCCTTAGCGGTGACGAGACTGTCTGTTGAAGCTGAAGCCTGGGGGTTGTTCAATAAAGTTGAGTATCCACTTTTCATGATAGCAGGAAGGCAATTTCTCGGTACTTTTTAACAACGACATCCGACAAGTGGTTCACTGACATAGGTCGAAACATTCTTACAACATTCCACAACTAAGTTTCCGGATGGGAATAAAAGCTAAAACACGCATTCCTGGACTTCAGCTAGTAATCCAATTGTATAAAAGAAAATCCAAAAATCTTCTTCTTCCTAGAATAAGCCACAGTTACCAATAAGCTGAGTTAGAAAGTTCCTACGAAATGCCGATAATTCGGTTTCTATGAATAACATGGGAGTTTCCATAGACACACAGCCTTTAACATACCATGTCTCTGCCTGGGCAAACCGAGGCCAGGGCGTTCTTTAATAGATAGGGTATCACTCTTCGCGGTTTCTTGAAGGTAGATCCTCAGGGCATTGCAAACAATGTCGACAAACCTTGTGTTCGTGTTCAGAGAACAGATCCTCTCAGCTGCCATTAGCAAAGCTATAACGTGTGACAAAGTTTCAGGCTTGTGAATCCAACCTGTAGGTTCTGTAGTAATCACTGGACTCTCCACACATAAAGAGTTGAAGATGTTAGACAGGGACTAATACTTGGTTGTCCCAACTATGAGGCCACTCCACCATCCCTTTCTCTGCTGATATAAAAATGCAAAAACCCATTGCAATAAATTTGTACAAAAATAAATGTCATAACCAAAGTATTAACAATCACAAAAGGAAATTAAAGGAAAGGGGGGAGAAGGGCGGGGTTTATGCACCATTCCCTTCTTTTTGGTGATGGAGTTTGATCCAACTCGGATGGACTGATGGTGATAACTTCTAAATGCTCACCCCTATTCGTGATTGACACTGAGACTTCCTGCTGAGTGAGAGACATCATACACAACCAAACATCATGATAATACAACTGATCCAAATATGACAAAACCATCATAAGACCTAGACAGCATGAGACATAGGCAGCAAGAGACATAGACATATGAGATATTGACATCATGAGACATACAT
The DNA here is from genome assembly GCA_963921405.1 of Cepaea hortensis. Classification (NCBI taxonomy): domain Eukaryota; kingdom Metazoa; phylum Mollusca; class Gastropoda; order Stylommatophora; family Helicidae; genus Cepaea; species Cepaea hortensis. The sequence goes on along the minus strand of OY992878.1, from coordinate 47,225,894 downwards.
TATGAGACATAGACATCATGAGACAGACATCATGAGACATAGACATCATGGTAAGATCTCATCATCTCCTATCTACAACTGCAATATGCCAGATGCAAAAGTCAACTGACAAGTGGCAAATAGCCAATGTCCAGACCAGTCACCCACCCCCTTAAGTGGCACTCTGGTACACAGGTGTCCTATCCCATCCACACTCATAAGGAAAAGTCGGTCCTCCCTTCTCGCAGGCTAGACTCGATTCACAAGTGCCATCATTTATCACCATCAAGTCACTTGCTCTTCCCCACTGGGCAACATTAGTAACTCTCCCACACCAGGTGGGGCCGTATTTAATAATCAACATTCATATGTGAAAGAAAACACATACGAAAAAAAAAATAGAATCCTCCCATGAAATATTGTAGGAACCATCAGATATATATTCATCAAACATAGACAAAGGTTCAGACACATATTGTCCTTCCCTCCCTTCTCCTTCCACCTGACTCTTAAGAGTGGAGTTTTGGAACGCCGTTCGTAAACCCAACCACTGTTGCAAGCCAACAAGTGCACAAACTACAGAGATAAATTGCATTATGGCACATCTTTAAGAGCGCTTTTAGAAATTTTCATGAACATAAAATTTTCGCCCAGTCATCATAGCAATTGTGTAATGCTGGCGTGAAATGCACGTCTTGCAAACATATGAATATATGATGCGTCTATCTTTCTTCTCATACGAGATTATACCTCATAAACCCAACATATCATTCATTTAAATATTCTCAGCATTTTCAGGAAAAAGATTACGTGTCAAATCACACATTGAGCACAAGAGTTGTAAAGCACAGACTCTCAAGAACTTTCAACAGTTTGATTAATAATGTGCAATGATGTGTGCCCGTAGGGAAGTTCTATAGCGCATAACAATTGAAGATATGCATTGAGAGTGAGATAACATTCACCAAACATACCGCAGAATACTCATAGCAGGCGAAACGGTAGACATGGTAAATATTCAGTGTGTTAGTCATGTCAGTTTGGCAGAAAGAAAACATTCCTGTTAACTTTTCAATGAAGCTCTGATCTCACACTTTCACATTTTTCATACAAATACACTGATACCCGTCTCTTTCTCATCACTAGGCACGGCCACAACATTTAAAATGATTTTATAGTCATGCCTGTGGCACAGAGAAAACGAAATTGGGCAATGCATGTCACCAAATCTAGAAAGCGACCAGCCCAGATGAAATCTACATGGCTAATGCTATGCTATGTTTTGGCCGGGATCAAATGGAATCTCTCGGCAGGCTTTGCGAATCAGCCAATCAAATGACTACATGCGCCCTTCCAAACCGTGCTAACCTAGTGCAACTTGTTCCAGAATGTTCGTTCCCTAAATAATCCTGATGTCATACTTATCAGTAGGGACACCGTTCTATGTTGTATAGATTTGGCAAATCCTCTATTCACTGAATACTTGGATGAATGATCACATATCACATGTGTGTGTGTGTGTGTGTGTGTGTGTGTGTGTGTGTGTGCGTGTGCGTGTGTTTGTGTTTGTGTGTGTGTGTGTGTGTCATGGCATAACGAGGGCAGTGCGACCAGTTAACTTTTTGAATTTTCTGGCCATATCAGTTTCATACAGTTACGATAATTATAGGGTACCCCTTTTAGGAAACCTGGTCTGCACTTTGTCTCGAACTCACAAAGTGACCGAAATAGTCAGAAACTGAAAAATAAAACTCACACGGAGGAGTTCAAATGTGTGTATGGGTGGGCGATGTGTGGGTGGGTTGGGGATGGATGGATAAATAATATGAGGAAACCATAGGCAGAGCTGGCGGAAATATCGAAAGAAAGAACCGCTTGGCTTGAGAACCTATACCTCAATGGGGTATACAGAGCAGCAGAAGAAGAAGGCCTGTAGGTGCTAATCAGACCGCCCTTCCTCTCCAATCTATAAAGCACATCCTTCTGATTTGCACCCTCTAAAAGTATCTAACCACAAGTCTTGCTTCCAGAAACTGTACTAAACAACTCTGCAGTGTAAAGTATGATCACCAAAGATCTGCCGCCTCTAAGAAGAGTCCCGTTACAGGCTGTGACTTCAGTAAACCACACTGGGAAACATACTTTTGTTTACAAAGTTTGATCGCCAAAGATCTGACATCTCTAAGAAGAGTTTCATCACTAGATGCGGCTTCAAGAAACCACACTTAAAACTCCTGTTTACAAAGTGTGATCATTAAAGGACAGCAGATAGATTGATAGTCGAAGATTAGAAATACATTTGATTACTACTGGAGATTGAACCAGAGCCCAGTTGTGGACATTGATCCCAGAAAGAAAAAAATTGAACGTTTAATGGCATTACAAGTTAGCGGCTTGAGAATTTAGCGTCAAATCGGTTATAATTATGTGTAAAAGTAAAATAGATTACAACAAATATAATGACTATTAAATTTCAACATGCATTATCTGGTTACAGCGCAGAATCCAAGGATTAGGAATATATGAAAGTTCTGTAGTTTTTCATTGCTTTCTGAACGGCAAACGCTCATAGCGTAGTAAAAATCCAAGGGCAGCGATCCGCTTCCCAATCGCCTGCGGTTGATTCGAACCTGGTGTGTGGAGACTGTAAAACCACATTCACCACCCTCAGGCCACATACGCCGGCAGTGGTGGTAGTAGTTTGTGTGAAACCACATTACACTCGTACCGCGTGGGAGGGTTGTTCAGTCGGTAATGTTGTTTTTACAGCTACATGAAACAGCTCATTCATGTTGCCAAAGGGGAAGCGTTTACGTAAAGATTGAGAGGAATAATGTATGCGATCTGCTCAGTGAAACCGCCATTAGACAGTGGATGGATGTGACATATTGAGAGTTGGAAGCAGTACCCACTCTGACTTACCCCACAATGAAGTAAAGCTATAAGGATGGGACTGATTTCATTTGGAGGGGATGGGTTCTTGGAAGCCAAAGTGACCCATAATAGCTCTGGAAATCTAGGGGTTTCCCCAGGAAAATTAATTTCTTCCCTCCAAAATCTTCCTTCCCGAAAAGAGAAACTTAATTAGCTCGAGAGTCCCCCACCTATGATCATTTTCCCTTTTAGGTGAAATGGTCACAGGAATTAATAAAATGTAAAGTTCCCTTTTCTGAGTAACCTGGAACCTGGGAGATTACAATAGGACAGACTTTAGCTGTCTATTAGAGTTTACCCAGTCACCTGTAGTTCCAGATACTACCTTTATGTGAAGTAGTTACATTAACTAAACACATAGATAATAATGAAAAGTTTTGTCACACCACAATGGACTGACAGTGGTTTATTAATCAAAATAAAAAACCTGTGGAAGTAACCAGTGATGCATTATGACATATATGAAATACATCAAGACATTGAGATAATGTTCATATTCAACATTAGAAATAAGAACTCTCATGTTCAGAGATGACTTCAGTCATTTGGCCACTAAGCATTCCCATCAGTTAGCCTGCTCTTGTTTCTGTAATAAATACCCCAGATGGTACTGGAACATTTCTCAAAGATTTGTAAAACAAATAGTCTAAACAGTCTCTACACACTGTATGAATCAGAGGAGTCCATGACTACTCTCTGTTCCTGAAAGTTATTGATTGTTCTCACAAGTATAAAGTTTCACTGAGTAAAATCAAAGTATAGCAGTGATGAAATGGTGCCAAACTTCTGCCATATTTGTAAATAATTTGCATTGAGGTAAAAACTTGACCCTAATGATCTTAGAACTGTTTCTACACTGTAAATATATCAATCACCAGATCAATCATGAAACACAGATCCGGTTTGGGCACAGTTCAGTGAGGACTCCTTGAATATTCTGGGTCCTGGCCACATATTCCTGTTGCACCTTTATATTACAGATCTGCTCTAGGTTGACAGCCAATGTACATTATTGGGCAATGTTCTGCACCTCTGGATCATGACAATCTGCGAACACCGCCATCCTCACCTGACTCAGAAATAAACAAACTCAGGCATAATTTCGTCTGAAGCTTTCCTTCTGAATCAGGATGAGGGACATACAGAGACCTAAATCACATCTAGATGCTTCGCCGGTCGCTCTGCAAGTCCTTGACATTTAGCGTCGCTGGATCCAAAACCTTTCGCGGGCGACGCGATTATTCTAGGTTAACCAATGGGCAGAACGGGCTTAGACCACATGATCTGTCCATCATTGGGTGTCACAGCTATTAATACTGTTGACGCCACATTCCTAGCATCCCAATTCTCTCTAGTGCAAACCCTTAGTGAGAAGTGTGTTTTGAAATTGTGAGGTGCAGCAGTGAACAAGACGGAGTGCGCAATCAAGCTACATGAAACAGCTCATTCATGTTGCCAAAGGGGAAGCGTTTACGTAAAAATTGAGAGGAATAATGTATGCGATCTGCTCAGTGAAACCGCCATTAGACAGTGGATGGATCAATTGTTTACCTATAAAGGGCGCAGTAAACATTAACGAGCATGTTCTGGTCTTGCTCGCTTGCAATCGTCAGGCAGGTAAACTACTGCATGAAAGATTACATAAGAGAAGGTATTAGAATCATTGTTATCATCTTGTAGAATCATTGAGAAAACCCTGCCGCCATTAACTCTTGCACTATCAGACAGCTGTTACCTGGATGGCTTGGCCACATGGCATGGACGAGACAGGAACACTGAGCTGATCCACGACACTGGTGATCGAGTGAAATGGCGAGCCATGACCGCCCACGCTTTCCGGCATGGCACATGATTGATTGATTGATTGATCTTAAGCATTGGTTACTTTACACCATCATCAAGTGCCTTGCCGGTTGACGTGGGCGATCATGCTTTTCCACAAATTGCGAACTCCAACGGCATGGATCAATTCACTTGTTTACTCTTTTCCGTGCCACAACACAAGACCGTCAAAAATTTTCGCTCTTTTCTTCCCCTGTCATTTTTTCCGGTTGCCACAACATGTTCCAGTTTTTTTTTTTTTTCATAATGTGCCAAAAATGTATGACTGTCTTTTTCTGACGAGTGTCATAAGTTGTCTTTGCCAGGTAGACTTCCACAACATGTCCAGATTGTTCATGTTGGCTGTCTAATAAATTTCCAGCAGTTTTCTATTAAACTCCAAAGCTTCTAGAGCTTGTTTCTCCTGTGCACTAATACATTAGATAATAGTATTAACTTCACCGTGGAGCAAGTACTTTCGAAGGCTGCTGATCGTCAGATGTTATTCCCCTTCTACGAATGTTTCTGCGTGTACGCCGTTTTTACCCTCTCGAAGAGGGGGGAGGGCATTCATCCGGGTAATGACTGCCATGTGTCTTTCTGATGTTTTACATCAAAATCCTCACGCCAGCTTCACGGCATGTGATCACCGCTAACAGCAATTGCCTCACTGATTCATTGCGCTATGTGTGCCTATCCAACAGCCACCATACACTAGTGAAGGCGAACGTCGTGCACCCGGGACATCGTGGTTCATATTGTTCTCGGCGCACCTTTGATTAGACAGGTAGAGGGCCGGTTTCTTTCCCAAAGTTCGTTGGTTTATTTCGTCATTCATTGTCCATTGTGAACGCACGTATCGCCATGTTGCCTTTTTCGCACCGTTTAATGCCTGGAGAAGAAGAGTTTCTGCACGCCTCCAGGGAAAGTCCATTCTTCCCATTGGCTATTGTCATTCTGTTTGTTTATACCTTTGCAACTATTTATGATGTCAAAAACATGAGGGGTTCATGAATCAATTAAATGTATGACGATGTGAGGGGTTCATGTAATAACTAGATGTATGAAGATATGCGGGGTTCATGTAATAACTAGATTATGAAGATATGAGATGTTTATGTAATAACTAGATGGATGAAGATATGAGGGGTTAATGTAATAACTAGATTATGAAGATATGAGATGTTTATGCAATAACTAGATGTATGAAGATATGAGGGGTCCATGTAATAACTAGATGCATGAAGATATGAGGGGTTCATGAAACAACTAGATGTATGAAGATATGAGGGGTTCATGTAATAATTAGATGTATGAAGATATGGGATGTTCACGATAAAAACTAGATCTATGAACATATGACGGGTTCATGAAACAACTAGATGCATGAAGATATGAGATGTTAATGTAATAACTAGAGGTATGGAAATATGAGAGATTTACGCAACAATAAGATCTAGGAAGGTGTGAGGGGTTCATGAAACTAGATGTATGAAGATATGAGATGTTAATGTAATAACTAGAGGTATGGAGATATGAGAGATTTACGAGACAAATAAATCTATGAAGGTATGAGGGGTTCATGAAACAAATAGATCTATGAAGGTATGAGGGGTTCATGAAACAAATAGATCTATGAAGGTATGAGGGGTTCATGAAACAAATAAATCTATGAAGGTATGAGGGGTTCATGAAACAAATAGATCTATGAAGGTATGAGGGGTTCATGAAACAAATAGATCTATGAAGGTATGAGGGGTTCATGAAACAAATAAATCTATGAAGGTATGAGGGGTTCATGAAACAAATAGATCTATGAAGGTATGAGGGGTTCATGAAACAAATAGATCTATGAAGGTATGAGGGGTTCATGAAACAAATAAATCTATGAAGGTATGAGGGGTTCATGAAACAAATAAATCTATGAAGGTATGAGGGGTTCATGAAACAAATAAATCTATGAAGGTATGAGGGGTTCATGAAACAAATAAATCTATGAAGGTATGAGGGGTTCATGAAACAAATAGATCTATGAAGGTATGAGGGGTTCATGAAACAAATAAATCTATGAAGGTATGAGGGGTTCATGAAACAAATAAATCTATGAAGGTATGAGGGGTTCATGAAACAAATAGACGCATGTTTTTCCTTCTCTGGCTTTCAACTCAAGCGTAGTCAAAACACATGCTACTACTTCTAGTAACACTGGACTTCTTTTTGCGCCTGGCTTAGCTTTCCCTATTGCCAGTGTCCCTTGCCTTAAGGCGAATCCACTCTGACTTCTGAGGTACTTGTAATTGACGTCCCAAAGTCAAGGACGAGAAGACACCATTTTAGTCCAACTAACCGACCTGTGTAGAGGTCTATGGCTAGGGGCTTGTGAATGCTATTTGTGAGCCCGTATACCCGGGTTCGAAATACAGCCGTGCTGGTTTTTTCAAAAAGAGGTATAGGAGTCGGTCGTTCAGAAAGTAATGGCAAACTACTGAACGTAAAAATTTGCCCAGGAATCACGAACAGCGAAAATGCCTGGGTTGACTGCTACGTCCTGTGAAGGACATGCAACTTAATATTTTAACATCTTAGACTACGTGTTACATAACGGAGATGTTACAGGGGAGACAACTAACATCTGCACCATATTGTAATTAAGACTTGATTGCTTCCCTCAGTCTTTCTTTTATGGTGCACACATTCCATCCATCATGTGCCATGCCGGTAAGCGTGAGTGGTCATGTTCTGCCATCTCACTCGACCACCAGAGTCGTGGATCAGCTCTGTGTTCCTGTCTCGACCATGCCACGTGAACAAGCCATCCAGGTATTTACTTCTCGGTCTTCCCCTTGTTCTCTTCCCTTCGATCTTGCCAGTTGTCACCAAGTTCTCCAATTCATTTCTTCTCATAACTTGCCCAAAACATTTTGACTGTTTATGTCTAATGTCTCTAATCAGTTTACAATCTTCATTTGTCACATTAGAGCAGCTGATATTCGAAAATCTTACGCCGGTGACGTAATTATAGCTTACAGAGCAATTACGATGTCGTTTAAATGGCTTTTATCCTGCATTAGTAAGATTATATGGATAATTACACAAGCATTGTAATGTTATTTTTTTTTTTCCAAATTATAACTTCAAGAACAGTTATAATCGTTTAACTGGTGTTGATTCTGTAATGATGGCAGCCACTCACATGGGACACAAATTGATATTCCTTTTGTATTGTCGGTGTTATCTGCAGAGTTTACTCACTCCCGCTGTTGGCAACGCAGTGCGAAAGACTGGGGTCTGTCAAAAACGTATGTGTCGTGAACTAAAATGTGAGATCTGGTAACAAAGAAGCGCGTGCACGGGCTTACGGTGGAAAGCACGCTTTGACAATGGCCAGGATAGAGAGGTCCCCCCTAAACCGGGCACTTGGAGCATAACCGTGGTCGAAATTGATATATACTCTATTGGACATGGAGGTCTGCCCTTGCCTTGTCAGATGGTTTGCGACAGTCCTTTATGAGCGTAAGGTTGCACTGTGCATGGGTTCCTGGACTTCTGACCCTTTACTATTACACCTGGGGTGCCACAGGGATCTGCCATGTCCCCAGTGCTCTTTAATGTCTACATCAGCAAAGTCGCAGCTATTGAAATACCATGTATTGGTAGAATCTTGACATTTGCAGATGATGTGCAGATGTACAGACAGGGCAGAGACAGGGACAGTTTGGCTGAAGACTTACATATGGCAGTAAACAGGGTGGCGGAGTGGTGCAGGGACGCAGGGACCGTTATAAACCCAAACAAGGCATCGGTTGTGTGGTACTCCCTGGATAACAGGATCGTCAAGTTGAATGGATGGCCTCTTAATCGAAAGAGTAAATTGAAGTACTTGGGTATCACCTTTGACAGGTGTTTGTGTTTTAAAGATCATGTGGAGGCTTTGGTGCTAAAGGCTGGTGGGGGGGGGGGGGGGAGGGCTTAATGTATTGAAGGCGATGGCAGCAACCGGGGTAGAGCAGAGTATGTTTTACATGCTCTTTAAGCATTTAATAATTTCTGTCATTGAGTATGGTTTGGGGCTGCTGATAGTATCAAAGGTTGGAGCGCATACACAACGGGCCAAGTGGGTGATTCTGGGGTGCACAAAGGACACGCCAATTATATGCTTGAGGCATATCCTGGTGCTACCAACAATGACGGAAAGTTGATGCAGATAGGGATCACCCCCTGCATGAAGCCATGGATATGGTCAAGGGTCATAGACAACGACGAGGCAGGTCCTGGATGACACAGCAGAAATATCTATACATCAGGTGTGTGATCTAGAGACCATCACTCGTGGAAAAGAGTGAGTTGAAGTACCGGAGGTCATGACGGACTGGCACAATGTAATAGTAACACTGGGTCGTGAGTGCAGAGAATGGGCAGCGGGTCGCGCAGAGTTTGAGGTGCGACAACTGATCCAGAGTAACACACATCAAGGTGACATAGTTATCTATATCGATGGGTCAGTGGTGAGAAACAGACCCAGTGGTTTCATTGCGAAGACTAATGACTGATTCTTTTTTTTTTTTAAAGGGAGTCTGGCATATGAGGCTACGACCTCCAGTATGAGAATGGAGGTGGAAGCAGTAACAGCAGCATTACGTCGGCTAGAGGAGACCACTGCAACGCACATTGTATTCATTGTGGACTCCAGGAGTATGCTAAGTAGGGCGGAGAACGGAATGTTTCGTGTGGAATGGCTCACCTCACTTCAGAGGTCACAGATTGTGAGAATTGTATGCATTTTTTGCCCTGATCATGCGGGAGTGTGGGGGAATGAACAGGCTGACAGACTGGCAGGGAATGCACCTCTTAGTGGTAGATTACCTACGAACAAGGGGGAGTTGGTCGTGCACCTGTGGGACCCGGTGGAGAAGGTCCACCTTCTTTTATGGTGCACACATTCCATCCATTCTGAGAACCCGTATGCGGATAGAATAAGACTGTGGGGATTGGCGGAGGTTCTTGTAGAATCTAAACACTGAGAGGGAAGACCAGGGGAACTTTCAATCATATAACAGTGGGAACGATTAGTAGTATGACTCTTCGCTGGCTGTTGAAAGAGGGGACGGAGCGCGTATGAGAATGTCCTGAGTACAGTTATTTCAGTTTTTAGTTAAACTCAACTCAACTCAACTCAACCATGGTCGAAGTTAGACATTGTCAAACTCGTTGCGGCGACGGCACGATTTAAGTTGCTGCCGTTATGTTATAGTTTTAATCACCAGTGTTGATATGTGTTTTATTGTGATTGTAATCTGTGATTATGTCGAAGTTGTGTAAATGTGTAAAAGCGAATTAGATAGATGAAATAAATCGGTCTTATGTTGTACTTAGAGTTCGTAGATGTGTTGTGGCATTAAATGGTAATCTTGATGTAATATAATATTGTGGCTTAGCCAATGCATGCCAATACTCAATGTGTTCAACGACAAGTCATACTATAATCTGGACAAAGCCAGGAATCATAGTCCCAATAAAACTATCTGTGTCCTGACTGATAACATTATAACAGTTTAACCAGCCATTCACAACAATCGTGGCGAAGTGGTCAAACCGTCTGCCTCGGGCTCTGAAGGTTGTGAGTTCGATTCCGGGCCGCTTCCCTCGGTTAACGAGTGTATTTTTTCGGAGACTCCCGAGGGTCGTCGCTGGAGCTACGGAGTTCGTGCTTTGTGCGACGCTTTCCGTGCTGCGGAAAGAGACTGAGCCATATGGGATAAAAACCCGGTGCAGTGAAGTCGACTCTGTCGACTTTTAAGCGACTTTAAGCGACGATAATGTGTCCTGCCAACACGAACAACAATATAGTGTCCCCCATGTATCCTGGGCCAGGACAGTATGGGTGCGAATTGTGCGAACTGCACTAGTTAGTTACTTGCATGTCATTTACGGGACGTTGCTGTCAACCCTAACATTTATTAGCTCTTTGTGATTAACTAAGCAAATTTTTGCTTTCTGAACAGCCGGAGCTCATGGCCGTGGTAATCAACGCTAAGCGGTCTGCTTGCAAATTTCCCGCGGCTGATTTTGAACCCTCTGTTTCGTATGTCGGGGAATTATGAAACTGTGCGTCTCACTATCCACTTGGCCACAGACACCAGTTATATCATCATCATCATCACGTGCCACACCAGCTGGCGTAGGCGTTCATGCCTCTCCATAGATCTCGGTCTTTGGTGTTCTGGATCAACTCTGGTGCTGATATTCCTCCATGCCACAGTCTCAATCCATCCAGCATCATTTCTCTTGGTCGGCCTCTGCCTCTCTTGCCCCTCCATCTTTCCAGTTGTCACGATGATCTCCAATGCCTCTCTTCTTATAACATGACCAAATAAATCAATGTGGCACATGCTTGACTTTCTCACAATCAAGTTCTGATATGATTTACCCAGGCAATGGCGCATTTAAGAACCACAAGGTGGGTAGGATGTGTGGTTAAGGGATGTGGGGTTGGGGATGGGTGATTAGGGGGTGGGTAGAGGATGTGTGGGTGGGTAATTGTGCGTAGGTTGGGGGATGGGTGGGGATGTGTGTGTGTGTGTGGATGGGTGCGGGATGTGTGGGTGGGTGGTGGGAGATTGCGTGGGTGAGGGAATTGTGTAAGTGGGGGGTGTGTGGGTGGGTACGGGGTGTGTGGGTGGGTACGGGGTGTGTGGGTGGGTAGGTGCGTGATGTGTGGGTTGGCGGGGAGATGTGTGTATGGGTGGGGGATGTGTGTTTGATTGGGTGGTTGGGGTGTGTGGGTGGGTGGTGGGAGATAAGTGGGTGGGTGAGTGTGTGTGTGGGCTATGGAATAGGTGGGGTGTGTGTGTGGGTTGGCAGATGTGTGTAGGTGGGGGATATGTGAGGGGGATGTGTGGGTGGGGATGTGTGGGTGGGGGATGTGTGGTTGGGGATGTGTGGGTGGGGGATGTGTGGTTGGGGATGTGTGTTTAGCTGGGTGGTTGGGGTGTGTGGGTGGGTGGTAGAGGATAAGTCGGGGGGGGGGGTGAGTGTGTGTGTGGGTTATGGGATAGGTGCGGAATGTGTGTGAGGGTGGGGAGATGTGTGTAGGTGGGGGATATGTGTAGGTGGGAGATGTGTGGGTGGGGGATGGGTGAATGCATATTTATGTGCCTGGGGTATATGTGTGGGTAGGGGATGTGTGTGGGGGATGTGCGGTGGGTGGTGAGATGTGTATGGGTGGGAGATGTGTGGGTGGGTGGATGGGTGAGGGAATGTATGTGTGCCTGGGGGTGTGTATGTGAGTGGGGGATGTGTGTCTGGGGGATGTGTGCGTGGGTGGGGTTTGTGTCTCATAACATGGTAATATGCATTATTTATGTTTACAACATTCATTTGACAATGTATTTTCCTATGTGAATATATCATGCACTACTGACAAACGAAGAATATAAGGCGGGCCTGCGTGCCGTGCCCAGTTTGTTACCCTTGTAAAATAAAGTTCGTTCGTTCGTTCATTAATTCGTTCGTTCGTTCCCTACAGACAAGAGACTGAAGAGAGGAATATCGAGGGCTGAGAAGACAGTCAGGCAAGTTGTTCGTATCTAAGAGGACGGATGAATTCACAAACACGAAGACAGGACACAATCTGACTAATCTGACTGCTGCTTGTTGTTCATGATGTAATGACCAGATCATGGATCAAATGCCGCTGGAAATCCCATGTATGCCATGATATTCTACAATATCTGATGTTGAACACAGTCGAAGGCCTTGCTGTAGTCTTCGAAACAAGGGCGTAGAACTAACTACCTTCTACTCTCTGCATATCTCTAGGATGGTTCTCGTGTCGAATATCGTCTCTGGTTCTTCTGCCTGTCTGAAACCTGCTTGTACTTCTTATAATTCATATTCCAGCTTGCTTTCACTCCCCTTCATGATGATTCGCGGGAGGATTTTGCTAGCATGACTTATTAGTGCGGTAATACGATAGTCGGTACTGATTTAAATTTCATGTGTTTGGGAGAGGGATACAGATTGTACTCTACCATGATTTGGGCCAAATAGCACTGTTTCAGGTCTTCACACTTCGTGCACGATAGGATTGAATCTGTCTGGATTGAGTGTGCTGGCATTTCGGTACAGCCTGATGACTTCCCTTTGTTTTCAGACTTTGTATTGCTAAGCGCACTTTCTCTATTAAAGGTTCTTGTTCTTTTCTACTTTTCCCCCTCTCACGTATATTATTTGGGTTCTATGCTGTATCTTCGTACTTTCGTCCGTAGGTCTCCTTTCAATCTTTCAGTATATCTTTGCTGTCTGTTAAAGTATTACAATTTCTGTCACTTATTACAGACAATGGGTGTCTGGATTCTACTGTTAATGTTCATAATTATTACAAATTTAAGACACGTCATCCTCAAGTGCTATCTCAACATTGAAGGTTGGCTAATGAGTCTCCAATACCATCTGTCCCGGTGTATTCATGCAGCCTACTCCCAGCCCACCACCCACATGTAACATTATTTCTCTTCCACGCTCTCCCCCTACATTCTCTGTCATTGCAAAAGACGTCGTTGTTTCTTTACATGTTAGAAGTACCTGTGTTGTCTTAATTAGATCTCATTTAGTAAAGGTTTCTCAAATCCCAGTTTATGTAATACTTCTCTGTGGTTCCTTCTCCCGCCATGCTATCCTTCTTACTCGTTCATATTCTTCCATCTTCTTCTTTAGCCCTCCTGCTTTTGCGGAGAAGCGTCAAAGAGAAAAGGTAGATGTGATTGTCTTATTTATTGCTGGTGCTGGTATCACATTTGATTTCTTTAATGCCCAGTTTACTCCATCTAATCAACTCTTTCATGGTAGTCATTTTGCTGTGTATCCCCATGTTCTCATGTTTTCTTCAATATAACCACATAGCACGACATTAAAAACATCATGACAAACTTAATAAACCATATAAAATATTCACGTTTATTCTAGAAATACAATTCTAGACATTACATACATAAAATAATTCAGTACAGAGTGTCAAACAACTATTATAAATAAGAATACGTTTTCAATGTATCACCATGCGTTGACGTTAAACATACGCAATTTTTGTTAAATAACTGTCAATCGTAAAAAAAACAAGAACCATAAAATTGTCTCAGCGTAAAATGTAACAAATCATACGATGTATATCTAAATGTAGATGAAAATGTAACAAACATACGCAGACGTGTAACAAACATGTTATAGACAATATGGTATTCATGATTAGTTTGAAATCTACGAATAGTAAAACAAAAAACAAAGTTGTGCGACCGTTGCAGGACGTTGCGATCAACCCCAACCCAAGGTTGATTTACCAGCCAATCTTGCGTTCAGTAGTTTGCCATTGCTTTCTGAATGAGAAGCAGCACTGAAGTCCAACTGTAGGGGGTTGAACTCCCTTCACGACCGCCAGCGCACCGGAAGTTTAAGCGCATTAAGCCCCGTGGCCACGTACTCAGCTGAAAAGCTCACTGACGGCCCATGTTGCCTTGGGCACAAACATGTGTGCGTGTAACATACTGCGTGATCAGATACGCACTTTACAACCCCCCCCCCCCACACACACACACACACACACATACACACACACACACACACACACACAGGAGGAGGCGTGGCTTAGAACCGGCGTCTGCGGCACAGGGGATAGTGAGAGACTCCGTTTCTGAATACCTGGACACACCGAGTCGAGGGTTCGAGATCAACCATGGGCGAGTTTAAAGCAGAGTTTGCGCTGATGTCCGTGGTATAAGAGAGTCACAGTAGCGACATGGTTACGCCGCCTGCCTCGCGCTCCAGAGGCCATGAGTTAGATACCGTTCTGTTCACGAGTGCAACTTTCTCGGAGACTCCTGGGGGTCGTCGCTGGAGCTGTGAAGTTTGTGCTTTGTGAGACGCTTTCGTCAGGCCACCCTGCGGGAAGAGACTGAGCTATATGGGGTAAAACCCGGGGCGATGAAGTCGATCCTGCCATCTTTTAAACCCTTGTAAACTCTTGGTATAAGACGGCGGCTGTTCAGAAATAACTGGCAGACTATTGAACTAAGATTGCACAGTAAATCACAAACGTCAATAAATGTTGAGGTTGATGGCAACATACTATGAAGGACATGCAGCAAACATTTCAGTGACTCCGAGGACAAGGTTTCTGCCTGTGGCTCTTGTGGACATGGTTCCATTCATGGTGGGGAAAGAGCTGATTTGTACAACATAAGAAAAATTATTGGTACCCTCTCTTCTTGTCTTGTCTTCTAAAGCGTCTATGAATGTCATTTTCCACGTGTTCATCCTCATTTCTTATATCACATGAACAATTCAATGGTCGGTGTTGCTGTTAGTTTCATTATTGTTTTACATGATTTCCTGTAAATTTATTAGAGAAATGATATGTAGAAAATCAAGATGTTTTGGGTCGAGATGAGAAAAAGTTACTAGGAGCTATGCTATATTGTGCTAATTCTGATGTACGGAAGCGAAGTGTCCACAATTAGTATACGCGTGGGGAATTATATGGAAGCTGTGGAGATATTCTTTTATATTATAAAAGAATGATGAGAACATTATGTTCGGATAGAAAGAGAAATTAAGATATCTTAAGTACGTAAGTTACCTCACAAAGAGAACGGTTTTCTCGCATCATAATTAGGCATTCCACATTTTTGACATTTTTATGAGAAGAAGCTAGAGTATGTCGTCAAGCTGGAGTATGTCGTCAAGCTGGAGTGTGTCGTCAAGCTGGAGTATGTCGTCAAGCTGGAGTATGTCGTCAAGCTGGAGTATGTCGTCAAGCTGGAGTGTGTCGTCAAGCTGGAGTATGTCGTCAAGCTGGAGTATGTCGTCAAGCTGGAGTATGTCGTCAAGCTGGAGTATGTCGTCAAGCTGGAGTATGTCGTCAAGCTGGAGTATGTCGTCAAGCTGGAGTATGTCGTCAAGCTGGAGTATGTCGTCAAGCTGGAGTATGTCGTCAAGCTGGAGTATGTCGTCAAGCTGGAGGGAAGGAGAAACAGAGGGAGACTAAAACAGAAGATGCTAGACAGTAGAGCATCATGGCATATAGGAACCTCGGTGTCTGAAACGTCACGTGGCGTGAACTGTAAGAGGAATAAGAATCATGTAAATGTCTGCGCATATCCTGGCGCTACCTACAATGACGGATAGGCATAGGGTCCTTCAGGCCAAATGGTACGTGAGAGTTGCCGCAGACAGGTATCACCCGCTGGATATGGTAAAGGGTCATAGACTAAGACAAGGCAGGTCCTGGATGACACAGGCAGAACTTTCTATAAGTCAGGTGTGTGATCTAGAGACCATCAATCGTGAAAGAGAGTGGGTTGAAGTTCCGGATGACATGACGGACTGGCACAATGTAATAATAACACTGGGTCGTGAGAGCAGAGAATGGGCAGCGGGCCGCACTGAGTTTGAAGTGCAACAGCTAATCCAGAGCAACACACATCAGGTGCATATTCATCTACACCGATGGGTCAGTCGTGAGAAACAGGCGTAGTGGCTGGGGCTTTATTGCAAAGGCTAATGGGCGAGTCTTGAAAAAGGAGAGCCTGGCATATGAGACTACGACCTCCAGCATGAGAATGGAGGTGGAGGCAGTAACAGCGGCATTCCGGTGGCTAGAGGAGACTACTGCAACACACGTTGTGTTCATTACGGATTCAAAGAATATGCTTAGCAAGGTGGAGAAAGGAATGTTTCGTGTGGAATGGCTCTCGTCGCTTCAGAGGTCACAGATCGTGAGAATTGTATGGATATTTTGCCCTGGCCATGCGGGTGTACGGGGGAATGAACAGGCTGATAGGCTAGCAAGGAATGCACCTCTTGGTGGTATTTTGCCTATGGACAAGGGGGAGGTGGTCGTGTGCTTGTGGGACCAGGTGAAGAAGGCGGAGGAACAGATTGAGAACCCATATGTGGAAAGAATGAGTTTGCGGGGGATCGGCAGGGGTTCTGGAAGAATCTCAAAACTGAGAGGGAAGACCAGGAGAACTTTTAATCAGATAGCGGTGGGAACGATTAGTAGTATGACTCTTCGCTGGCTGTTGAACGAGGGGACTGAGCACGTATGGGAATGTCCTGAGTGCAGTGATGTCGGTTCTTAACTCAACTCAACTCAACTGTCTGTTTACTACAAAATAACAAGAAACATACTGGTTCTTGGACTGGTACCTCGTAGGTTGTCGGTAAAGTGATTCTCCGTTATGTTCTAAAACGAAGCATAATGTTACTAAAATTAGAAATGTCAGGCGGATAAATACATGCTGCGCTGGTATAAAAATAACAATGCATGTTTACGACACCACAATATCAACTGACAATCTTCACGTGAAATCGTGGGTAATTTTAGAATTTAGTTTGTCATCACAAAATGGGACATAATTTCACGCAATGATCAATAGAATCTCCCGTAATTTATTGACAGGCAAGCAACTGTAACATCGGATTTCTTGTCAGCAGCCAGCAGTTTGTAAACAGAGCAATTTTCAACTTCTTGTCAGCAGATAGCTGTTTGTAAGCATAGCGATTCTAACACTGAGCTGAAGACAATAATAAAGCATCATCATAATGATGGGTGTTGTATCATCTGTGCATGGATGATGTAGGCCGTATATATAATTGGACGTGAATCTGTAACTAGATCAGACTGTGATTGCAGTTATGCGAACATCACTTCAATTAGTCGATTTTTGAATCTGTTGTTGCTTTATTGTTTGTCCAGAAACCAGCAGGGCGTGCAAGACCGGTACATGAGGCAGGTCAGGGTATAACCAGGTCATCATTCAGCACAGCACACGTGGTCAGGCTGGGACTAGGCCTGAGTTGGTCATGTCTCCTTAAACATGGCCTGGCTGCGGGAAAGTCTAGTCTGTGAGCAGCAAGGTTTGAACCCTAAAATGTGTGCTTGTAAGCCTTAAAAAATAAAGTCGCTTATAAGTAGACAGGGTCGACTTCATTGCACCGGGTTTTACCCCATATGGCTCGGCCTCTTTCCGCAGCGCGGAAAGCATCGCACAAAACACGAACTCCGTAGCTCTAGCGACGACCCACAGGAGTCTCCGAAAAATTTGACTCGTGAACCGAAGGACGCGGCCCGGAATCGAACCCACAACCTTCGAAGCCCGAGTTAATCGGCTGGACCACTTCGCCACGAAGCCTCCCGACTGGCTTGTAGGCCAATACACTAAACATTTTGTTAGTACATATTTAAAATGTAAACAGTGTTGTAGAGGATTCAAGTTGAGCTGAATTGTGTCAAGATCCGACATCACTGCACTCAGAGAATTCACATACGATCTCCGTCATCAACTGAAAAAGCCCGCGAACAGTTCTAATTCTAAGGGTAACAGTTGCAGTCTAATTACGTGTCAGCCTGGCCTTGGCTCGGAACACTGAGTGACAGCTAGATCCTCTGCACACATTCTGCCCCGCCAGGCATAGAGGATCCAAACGACAAATTAATGCATTGTTCTCTAAAATAATATTGTCATTTAGTGAGCCATCTTAGAATTCACGGTTCCAAACTTTCAACCCCACAGGATGAAATGAATGCCCATAATCATTCTTGATGGGCAAACACCGTAATCATTTAGTAATTGTATGGAATAATGCATTCTTATGTGTAGTAATTTAATCATTTCAATAGTATTAATATTTAAAAATGGAATAATGCATCAGTAACATTGATATATGACAAAATGCAAACGACGTAAAAAATGCACATATACAAAGTACACATATATTCATAGAAAATTATAAACCTGTATGTACAAACGTAGAAAGTAATCAATATCACTGTACAATGTAAAACCGTATTTACAAATCTACGTAAGGCTAGAAAAAAGAATACGACTTCAGACCAGTATTTAACAAAAGCATTGAAGTATCAGAGAAATTGATAGCATATATACTCAGACCACCCCACCCACTCACTCCCCCCACCCACCCAAGCACCCACACACACACACACACACACACACACACACCCATCCACCCACACACACACACACACTATGAACAGTGCTTTCAATATTCTTAGAAATAAGGCGATCACATAAACACTCGTAAATATAGGGCATACACGTCGTCATTCATTACGTGATTACTAAATCAAAGAAACGTCATCAGTGAACGGTCCCGTTTGAGGCACGTAATGTCGCAGACCTACAGATATGCCGAGAAGCTATGACCAGCCCTTTCTCACAAACTACACTCTTGTGACATCTCACTCTAGAATCTGTCCGCCGTTCTTCATACTGACCGTCTCGCTTATTGAGACACTCATTCTCTGCCTCGCCACACGGGCGGGCTATGTAAGATCTAACCCGAGCTTTGGTATCGCAACGACCTGTGAACACATTAAACATCCCAGCTGAACAGACGTGAAGCCCCGTCATGGACTGGTTTCTGCACGTGAAATAATGGTTGCACCTCCCGTACACATCCAGGTAGTTGCCGTCGTCCTTACTCTCGCACATTCCTATACCCTCTGTCTTATCCCCGCAAGGGAATGGGACATTTGCGGCCGTGTCGCAGCTGGATGTCGCAGGGTTGAATTTCAACCCGTTCTTACAGCTGTGGAAACCTCTAAACAGTTGTCCCTGGCAAAGAAAGTACAGATCACAACGGCCCAACTCGTCTGGGTACAAACCGTCGAGACGCCCAAGACATCCAGGCTTCCATCCTCCGTGCTCGCTAGGGATGCTCATCGGTGTCTCACAAGCCCTCGTGATTGGGGAGAAGACTGCGCTGGAGTGACACTGACCCTAAAATTAGCATCAGAAATACATGTTAGATCTAAACTGGGTCGAAACCAAGTTGTTTGTTAAACAATAAAGTGCGAAAACAAGTACTAAAGTGGAGAAGTTCCACGTCATGGCACATTTTACACCAACAGACTTCTTTCTCCGCAGAAAGGCAAAATACGAACTCCGTAGACCCAGCGATGACCCCCAGGAGTGTCTGGAAAAACTGCACTGGTGATCTGAACGACTCAGTCCGGGGAACGAACCAACAACCTTCAGAGCTTGAGGCAGACGACTTAACCACCTCACCAGGGAGACTCCGATTTTTAAAAAACAATGACTATCAACATCATCATCTTCTTCCAATTTTACCATTAAGAGTTGTGGGAAGGAATAGATATTGTTCCTGCGTTCCATGGATGACACTTAATAGTGTCATTCCACGTTACTGGACAATGGCTTTGATGTCGTTAATTCATTTTCTACTCCGGCGTCTAACTCCCAGATCAGGTCTTCTTCGTTGTTAAGCCAGTGCAGGTAACTAATGGTCTTACAATTTAACGAGACAACCCAACCATTTGATCTTCTGATTTTCAATGTATATGGCACAAGGTGTTGATCGCAATGTCTATGACTATTATCAAACATTTAAAACACATTTTTAACCCTAAGACATTTGTCATAGCAGACGAAAAAGAACTACAAAGATCTGAGGGCGTCAGATCTAGGCCAAGTACATAATTTTCCCGAACAGGAGAAGAGAGCGATGTTAGAGCAAGTAGAAAATATAGTGATGACGGGGGTATACCTGGCGGTGAGAGGTCCCCTTTTCACGCCTTGAGGCGACCGGATACATGGTGCTAGACCCATGCTTGTATGGACCAAGCGGCGCTTGGTGGGAGCCGTGGTCAGTATCAAATGTTGGGAGCCGTGGTCAGTATCAAGTGGTGGGAGCCGTGGTCAGTATCAAATGTTGGGAGCCGTGGTCAGTATCAAGTGGTGGGAGCCGTGGTCAGTATCAAGTGGTGGGAGCCGTGGTCAGTATCAAGTGGTGGGAGCCGTGGTCAGTATCAAGTGGTGGGAGCCGTGGTCAGTATCAAGTGGTGGGAGCCGTGGTCAGTATCAACCGGCCGCTTTTACTTCCCAAGACAGTTACTGGTACCCATTTAAGCCGGATCGATCTGGGAGTCAAGTTGCATTTTAAATATCCCCACCTCGATGGGAATTCAAACACACAGCCACCAGGGCGGAAGGCCAACTTGTTAGCCACCGCTTTACCATGGCTATGAAGTCATTTATAGTTATAATATAAAGTATTTTAATGATACATTGGCTTGAGGTGCCCCAAAACCAGTGGGACGCCCATGGAACCCAACATTTGCTGGACAGTTGGCCGGTGTCAGTTTACATTGTGTCACCAGATCTTATACTGAAAGTGTCAGTGATCTCATAGGGGCTAGTGGCTGTTCCCGCTTATCAGTATGGTACCTGATTATTGTGATGATGCTGGTGGTAATGATGATGATGGTGATAGTGATGATGATGGCATAGTAAAGGTGACTCACTAATACGTCAAACCTTAGCAACAATCTTAACATCACAATAAACCACAATCTTAACATAACATTAAACAACAATATCGTACCACCACACTAAACATCAATCTTAACACCACATTAAACAAGAATCTTAACATCATACTGACCAACAATCTTAACATCAAAATAAACCACAACCTTAGCACCACACTTAACAAAAATCTTAACATCACACGAAACACCACATTAAACAAGAATCTTAACATCACACTGAACAGCAATGTTAACATCACAATAAACCATAATCTTAGTATCACAATGAACAAAAATCTTAACATCACACGAAACAACACACTTAACACCACACAAAACAACAATCTTAACACTACAAAAAAAAATAATCTCAATATCACACTACACCACAATCTTAACATTACATTAAACAAGAATCTTAACACCACACTAGACCACAATCTTAACATTACACTAATCAACAATCTTAACACCACACTACACCACAATCTTAACATCACACTAAACAACAATCTTAACATCACACTAAACAAAAATCTTAACATCACAATAAATAGCAATCTTAACATCACACTAAACAACAGTCTTAACATCACAACAAACAACAATTTTAACATCAGACGAGACAACAATATCGATACCACACTAAACAACAATCTTACCATCATACTAAAGAACAAACTTAACAGCACACGAGAAAAAAACAAAACTTAATATCACACTAAACACCATTCTTAACATCACAGAGCCGGAACAACAGATATTTTGATGTGGTCGTATATGACAATGAATTGTTAAGCTTACTGTGTCTTTACCTGAAAGACTGTTCTTTCCTTGTGACACTCCACAAAGAATGGTTGCCATTCCATGCCCTTCCACGGATTTAAGCCCTCGCTGAGTCCTCTACAGCTGGAGTAGCGTACCCAACAAGGGATACAGTGCGATGACTCGCGACATCTGTTTGCTCGGTATTCGCCTTTGAGGATATAAAACAGAAATCTAGCACACATATAGAACAGGACAACAGAGGTACACCTGACAGTATTCCATAACACGCAATGATGTACAGATCAAATGAGACTAGAAGAGGGTTCCAACCATGTAAACGATGGACAGAGGGAATAACATGGGAATCTTGATATATGAAGCCCATAAACGGGCACTCTCCCGCTGTTTATGCTTCACCTCGACACCGCAAGGTATGAGATGAGATGACATTAAAACACGAACCTAATGCATAATAATATGAGGATTCGAACTGCAACTGTCAGGACAGACATGAAAACACATGGGAGATTAACAGTTTTCACGGAAAGTGAGTCGGTTTTTATTGTACCGGGTTCTATCCCGTATGACTCGATTTCTTTCTGCAGAATGATCTGCCGAAAACATCACACAGACCACGAATCCGCAGCTCCAGCGAGGACTCCCAGTAGGCTCCGAAAAATTGCACTCCTGAATCGATTGACGGAGACCGAAAGGAGGCAGCCTGCTGAACCACTTCATCACGGAGACCTTTCCCAACCTGTCCCATGTGAGGCTTCAAGCAAAACTTGTACACAAGTGGAAACACTCAGACTAACGAAAGAAAAAAAAAGTGGAGATATTACGAGAATAAAGAATACGTAAAAGAATTGTATAACAATGATAATCATAGCGTCCACATTTGCCATATTTTAAGATAACCTGATTTGCAAAAGAAGAATAAATTAGGGAGGGAGAGAGAGAGAGAGAGAGAGAGAGAGAGAGAGAGAGAGAGAGAGAGAGAGAGAGAGAGAGAGAGAGAGAGAGAATGAATTCGTCACGGTATCCCACTCAGTGCAACATCAAAGCGATATGCCGATAGGCATGCCAATCAAATTCATGAAAACGACAGGAACAGCATTCCGGCAATTACTCCTCCACCAGGTGAAAACTGTCTTCCCAGAAAGAGACTGACTTGCAGATCATCCCACTTTTATAGTTATGCCACTTAAGAAAAAAAAAAACAATCTTATACAATAGACTGGGTGGCTATCGCAAGATAAGCCTGGTATACCGTATACAACGCCTCAAAAACACTACTGAAAATAATAACGATACGAACTGATAGCAAAACAGATTCTGTGCTTAATGAAAATCAAGTGAGTTCTACTAAGGTAACGACACAAAATAAACAAAACGATGGTATACTATCCCCTGATCCTGGGGTAGTGAAATCAACCCCCTAACTTCTCTGACAAGAGCGAAAACCCCGTGTGCAGGTTTGACACGCTAAAATCATCCTTCGGAATTAAAAAAAAAAAAAAAAGCACGTCGGATAGGTCGGTTCCCACGCAACATTTTTAAAATAGAAAAGCTACCATACCTTTATCTAGTCGGTCATAGGTCGAAATATTGTTCCTGCAACGAGGAGTGTCATCACTTGGAGATGACAGGTTCGAATTCCGCCTGGTAACTATAGCTTTCAATTGTATACTGTCTTGTGTGTTCTCTAGTCCCTAATTCTTTCTTCTAATTCTATGAGTGCAAGACAGTGCATGCGAGTAAAATACCAAGCTACTTACATGGTGATTTGGGCTCGAATCGACTCTGACAATCGACATGATTAAAGTCCTCGCACTGTGACGTGACTGAAGAAAACAGCTGGGGATATGGACACTCCATGACGTAGCCATCGAAGTATCTGCTCATGATGGCGTCTGGTGTCATGGAACAGTTGATGTACCAGGCGCAGCTGTCTGGGTGAGGCAGCAGAGATCCCCTTTGTCCTTGGCATATCTTACCAACTTGCATCGCGCTGACTGAGGAATGTACATACGGCTATGTGTTTAATTCTGTTTTACGATTGTGTCATGTTACGTTATTTAGTTGAAATACATTAAAGATAGGAGATATTGATGAATGTGACTGTGGAACTGATAAAATGACAGCTAAGTATTTGTTGCAGGAGTGTCCAACATATACAGAACAGTCAACAATATTTTGGCCTACCGCCGCACAATGTCAAGACAAACTCCATGGAGATGTCAACAAGCTTAAGTTAACAGCTGCTTTCATTGCATGTATTCATTTTCACATCTGAAGGTGTCAACAAAACAAACAAACAGAAGGAGAAGATGTAGAAAAAAAAACCACACACACACACACTCACAGCGCACACACACTCTCTCTCTCTCTCTCTCTCTCTCTCTCTCTCTCTCTCTCTCTCTCTCACACACACACACACACACACACACACATCATAACTAGTTAGTCTGGTATCATGGCCTGGAAATATGTCAATAAATTAATTAATAATTAATAATAATAATAATTAATAGCTACAGGCCTAACACTTTCCACCCCTATACGCCATGGAAACATGTGTATACCTATAAGTATAGTATTGAGGAAGCAACGTATGACTGTGTCGCTGTAATTATTCATATATCCTTAGCTTCAAAACAGTGATTTCGTACACGCAATGAATCAGTTATTAAACATCAGGTGTGCTGATGCCGAGGCAGCAGGCTCGACCCCTACACCGGTCAGTTGGGCTAAAACGTTGCCTTCTCGTCCTTGACTTTTGTTGTTGTTCGCATATCCTTTACAGAGGAGCTTCTGGCCGAGTGGCTAGAACGCCGGACTCTCATTCGGGAGACCCGGGTTCGATCCCTCGGTAAGGTGTGGGATTTTTTCTGTCGGGGGCAAAACAAAAAAAGAAAATCCTAACCTGCACAGTTCGCGGCGACTGCACTAGCCAGGCGGCCTTAATTCCTCAGACTCAAAGAACCCTCTGCCATACACTGCAAGGTACTATATAGGCAGTAAATGAGTTTTTCTTTTTTTAATGATCCTTTACAGATATCGCTGTCAACATCAGCATCTTTCAGCTGATTGTTGATTTCTTGGCAAGATTACGCTCAGTAGTTTGCCATTGCTTTCTGGGCGACCGGCTCGCATACCCCGTAAGTTATCGACGCGGTGAGAACCGCTATCGATTCTCGCGCACGTCACGTTACTCACGAGAGTATACGGGATTACGGAGAAAGACGTTAAAATTCTAGGCCAGGGAGACCGGCTCGTCCTTGACTAGGGGACGTAAATTACAAGTACCTCTGAATTCGGAGTGGGTTAGCCTGATGGCGAGGATCACTGGTAATAATAAGGAAAGCTAATCAAATCCACAAGCAAACACCAGCCCAGTGCACTAGAAGTAGTAGCGCATGTATAGAATATGCTTGAGTTTAAAGCCAGAGAAAGCAAACAAATACTCTTCTTCAAGTGAACCAAATATTGCTACTAAAACTACATTTCATCAAGTTAATTGCATACACGCGCCAATGTGTCTATATGGTGCTGTGAACACTGAATTCTTCATTGATTGTAATATTTTCTTTAATGTGGCGGGTTCGTTGGTGTAATTTGTTAGGACGTTACGCTGTAACATCGGTGGAGAGGGTTCGACGTCAACTCTGAAACTTCGCAACGGGGAGAAAAGACCTGCAACCTAACCGTCCGTGCACGCAGGTCTACAGGTTGTGATTTCCTAACACCAGAAATACTCACAGTAGGCTTCTGCTGCTGGATTTGTTAACACTTGGTGTAACAATGATAGATCAGACAAAATACGCGATGAAATACGGTCAGCTAATGTTTAACACAACAATTAGCATCCATGCCCAGTATCCACACTCTACTGATGAAGAATCAGATTCGCTGGGCTGGTCACTTGACCCGCATGCCAGATCACAGGCTCCCTAAACGAATTTTCTACAGCGAACTGCGTTGTGGTAAACTCTCCCAAGGTGGCCAGAGGAAACGTTTTAAAGACACTCTGAAAATTTCACTGAATGCTTTTGGAATTCATCATGACACCTGGGAGGCTGCAGCCAGAGACCGAAATTCGTGGCGTGCATCATTGCGCAAAGGTGCAGTCATATGTGAGGCAACCAGGACTGCAAGAGCTGTGAAGAAAAGGCAGGACAGAAAAACCACTGCAGGAAATCCTCCTCCAGAGACGTCAAGCATTCTTTGCCCACATTGTCAAAGAACATTTCGAGCCAAAATAGGCCTTATCAGCCATCTTAGAACCCACGGCTTTACACCTTCAACCCCACTGGATTAAATGAATGGTCATCATCATTCTTGATGGACAAACAACAACAACAACAACAACAACAACAACAACAACAACAACAACAACAACAACAACAAACACAACAATTATTATTATTCTACAGAACAAATATTAACGTCAGTTGTGAAAATACAAAAGAATATAATAGATAAGAATATGTCGTATTTCGTGAAAATAAACACAATCAAATACAGAGTTTTAAGAGAGTCTAGTAATCAAAAGAGTTTACAAAGGAAATATTTTGCCCACATTAAAGAGATATAGCACCTTTGTAAAAATCATTCGAGGGAAGAGTTGAAAATGGCGAACAAGAGGTAGAAAGTGATATACGTGGGAAGATATGAAGAGATGGACAATCCGCTGTCTATTAGTCTACAACAAGGGCAAAAGACAAGATATTGAAAGATCCATTGCAGCCAACCTGCAACAAGGAGACGACTCCTTTTTGATGAACTGATTGATAGTAAAAAGAAATTTTAAGAGCATTTAAGGTCAATACATAATATTAGTATGCATGCTGAGCCCATGCATACTAATAGTACGCCATGAGCATTAGCTGTGCACACTCCTGTGTGTGTCTCTTTTGCTATGTTCTTTCGTTACCTAATTTGATAACTAACTTTATTTGGTGGTGTAAACAGTTAGCAATATTAATATATACTATTACTGTACAGCAAAAGCCATAGAACTCACGCGAAATTTTGAATGAATATTGGTCATCTTCAAAACCTGGTCTGGGCGTTGAGCGAAACTGAGCTGTAGAGGCTTTCACCCTGGGGAGATGTATAGCAGACGACGGTGAATCTGGGGCTGAAGCTAGTCTTGGAAGGTTCACTTTCGTCTCCCGGTTGCGGGTAGCATGAGTGTACACGTAAAATGGACTTTGCGTCTGTTTGTGGTAAGTAACTGTGTTCTGTGGATTCCTACGAAGTGCACGCCTGAGTGGTGAGATTCTGGAACCCACGCTAGAACTTACAGTAAGGCTCAGTATAACAAAGGTAATCATTTCCTGGTGTAACTTCATGATGGAGGATTGGGTGGTGATGACGCAATCACTTTGAACAATTAACAATATATTTTATTTGTTTTGCAAAGAAATTATCTGCACCGCAAACTACAGTTCTCATAACAATAGTGACTATCGGCGACTAAGTGGTGATTATAACAACGACTACAATAATATAACTATTTTAATTCCTAGTGGCGCAATAGCATCGAGAACGGAAATAAGTTTTACTTTAGAATACTAATGTAAATCTAAAATCTATAGCAGTTGTGTTGTACTTTTAGCGTTTTCTTATTGATTCAAGGATGTTAATTTTCTCTTGTCAGGCTACAGCCAATTTAGCTTAACAAAATGCTTGCTTTCTAATTCGAAAAGAAAAACCACGACGCAGACGTATATCCTTGCTTGAAATCTATTCTATAGTGCCTGCTGGCGCTGGATAAATTAGCACATAACTGTCACATCGAGAAGAGACCTGTCAGTTATATACTGACCACGAATTCCATGACGTCATGTTAGTCCTGCATGTTGCGTGAAGGATTCTGAACTCTCAAAGGCTGTCACTTGCGGTCAAACAACCCTCCTTGACATCTTCACCTTTCACGGCCAGAAGCACGACACACTAGCTTGTGTATTACAATGAACGTGGAAACGGTGTTTGCAAACAAAACCAAGTGACGGTAAAAGTGCCGACATGCACAGCGTTGCAAGCGTTATTTGAACAATATTTCGGCTGTAAATAGTTCCCAAGACACAAACTAAGCATTCTGTTTACCAGAAACTAACGGAATCTCCCCTACAGCTTCAGACTGCTTCGCAAAACTAGAATTTGCCTTTTCGAGCTCCATAAATTTGACTTGAGAAATTCCTAATTTAGCCCACAAACGGCTATTTACAGATCAAGTTTATGGTAACGAAGCGCCAAACAAAGAACCAATACGGTGTCGACGCCTCGCAAGTGCATTGCTAAGTGCTAGGTGTGAGTACTTGCTGGCCAGCACATAAACAAGTTGGTTGTTCCTCTTAATCTGTTGTTGTGACCGAGGTTGACAATTGTGTTTCGCAAATTTCATGTTATTGGTTTCTGTATCGACAGACATTTAATTAACTCTCGCACTGATTCTCAACTACGCGCCGGTTATTTTGAACAGTCAGGACACACAATGTCTGCGTTGAACTCAAAGCGATATTCAGAAAGCACGGAATTCTGTCCTATTAGTATACAAGCACTACTCTGCATTCCCAGTTGTACTGATCGACTGCTAATAATCATCACCATCGTCATGTGACTTGTGGCTAGGGTGGTTTGTTCATATCTTGCGACCTCCAACAGCAAGTACCAGTTGCTGTACTGCTACCCTTCCCTGCCATGACAAAAGACTACAAACATCTTCTCTTTCTGGCTTCCTCTATCTCTGTTTCCAGCTTTAGTTGGCTAAGTTAGCCACATATTCTTTACACGAAGTAGCGGTCAACTCAGCATATTTTGGCTGTTTGTGATTTCTGTGCAAGTTTTACGTTCAGTAGTTTGACATTGCCGGTCTCTGAGGTCTAGAGGTTACACGACTTTCTCCGTAATCTCGTATACTCTCGTAAGTAACGTGACGTTGCGCGAAAATTGGTAGCGGTTCTCTCCGCGTTGGTAACTTACGTGGTATTTGAGCCGGTCGCTCAGAAATAAATGGCAAACTACAGAGCGTAATCTTGCCAAGAAATCAACAATCAGCTGAAAGATGATGATGTTGACAGTGATTTCCTGTAAAGGATATGCTTAAAAAAAAAGTTTGCTTGAAAGACATTACTTTCTGAACGACCAGCACTCATACCATTGTTTGGAAACCCACGCAAGGCGGTCTGCTTCCAAATCACCCACAGCTATGTTTCGAACGCGGTACGCGGGATTACGAATTGCACTGTAAACTCTTTCGCTACAGAGTCGGCTTGAGTTGGTAGAGAGACATAAATTCAAAAAGGCAAACAATCATGAAATGTAAGCGGCATTTACAAGGACACAATGTAAGACTTCCAAGCAATACTGATTCATTGAGCTGAAAATGGTGAAACGAAGATGAATTATGTCTAGTTGTACTATATCTGTTGTTTGTGCATCAAGAATGATGATGACCATTCATTTCATCCAACGGGGTTGAAAGTATGGAGCCGTAAGTTCTAAGATGGCTGATAAGGTCTATTTTGGCTCGAAATTTTCTTTGACAATGTGGGCAAAGAATGCTTGACGTTCCAGGAGGAGGATCTCCAGCAGTGGTTTTTCTGTCCAGCCTTTTCTTCACAGTTCTTGCAGTCCTGGTTGCTTCACAAGTGACTGCACCCTTGTGTACGCCACGAACTACGGTCTTTAGCAGCAGTCTCCCAGGTGTCAAGATGAACTCCAAAAGCTTTCAGTGAGATTTTCAGAGTGTCTTTAAAGCGTTTTTACTATATCTAACAGTTCTTCAAACAGCATAACGAGTAGTGCACGACTATAACTCCTATTACAGGGTTAACTGTAAGGTCTGCAAGGTGTTAAGAATGCGCCCGGCCCACAGCCAGCAGGGTTAGGATCGGCTAGCCTCTCCTAGGAGGGGTGAAAAGTGAAAATTAGTAGCCTGCCGATGACTTGCAGACTACACAAGTCAACCCCCACCTCCACGTGGTGCAGACCGGGAAACCATGACCGCGAGGTCATGGGCTAACGGAACGGGGCTATGGCTCGCCATAGGGGATGGCTTCTGAGGATGGGGACGGAACGCTTATGGGAATGCCGCGAATACTGTGATGTCGGTTCCTAAATCAATCAATCAATCAATCAATCCCTGTGGTCAGATTTGTGTCCTAAACCTGCGACTGGCCTAGCAAACCGGCAGGGGATCTTCATACTGCTCGTAGAAAAACTAAGAAGTATAAACGGACGACCCAAACGGATCTCATCCAAAGCCAGTCATATCCTCCTACATGGAGTGAAATTATGTTTTCCTGCATACAGCAGCGTGGCATCCAGGGGTTCCCTGCGTTGCGCCGTAGCTCGGTGCGCAAGTTTATCGGTGTGCAACAGTTGCTCTCGGCGACATCTCCCCAACTGTAACTGGCAAAATGAAATGCTTGTCAACTCTTGAGACCAGCAGTATACGAAAAGAATGATGATGATCTGTCTGTACGGGAAACGCGAGCCTTGCAGCCATGTGGACTTGTCTCAGCGGGAGGATGTCCTGCCGACATACATGATGAATGTCGTCGTCGGCATCTCCATCTGTCCTGACGCTCAGTACGCTTCTTCTTCTTCTTCTTCTTCTTCTTCTTCTTCTTCTTCTTCTTCTTCTTCTTCTTCTTCTTCTTCTTCTTCTTCTTCTTCTTTCGTTCGCTTGAAATATGTTTATAACTGCAATGTTGTCTCTTGTATGGATCTAACAGTATTTTTTAGTTCACTCAGCGGTCCATAGAGTTTATCTTCCATTGTTGTCTCTCTAGGCCAGAAGGTCAGCCTGGGCATGTTGGTAGTTTGGGCAGTCCTGGAGCATGTGCTCTGCTGTCTGCGACGCCAAACCGCATGTGCACATGGCTTAGTCACCAATCTGGAATTTTGTATACATGTGGTTGCGTAAAATACTCAACGTATCAAGAAGAGATAAGATCAGAAATGAAGAAATCAGGACTAAAGTGGGGGTTAAAGCTGCTCTAGATTTTATTAGAAAGCAGCAAGTCAAATGGTTTGGCCATGCAAGTAGGCTACCAGTCAACAGCATGCCACAACAGGCAATGACGTACAGACCAGATGGAAACAGAGGAAGAGGCCGACCACGTAAACGCTGGACGGAGGGAATAACAGAATCCATGGGAATGTCGATATACGAAGCCCATAACCGGGCACTCTCACGAAGTTTATACTTCACCTCGACACCGCAAGGTACAAGAGGAACATGATGAGATGAGAGTGGTTGCGTAATCTATTGTGTCCTGTTCTGAGGCGCAGAATAATGACTTGTTCTGGTCTGTCCATAACGTGGTAGTCGTCTTGAGCAGCTTTTGGTGGCCTTCTGACTGATTTGATCATTCTTTTCTTTCGGTGGTATGCAATGGGCACATCAAGCTGTTATTCTTTGGTTCCTTCCTTAGCCAATTGATCAGCTCTGTCGTTTCCGGGTACTCCACAGAAAAGCAACGCTACTCTGCTTGTCGTGGACAGCTGCTGCTGCCAGTTCCAGAAAACTCATGATGACACACACTCACTCACACACACACACACACACACACACACACACACACACACACACACACACACACGGATACATACATCAGAGAGAGAGAGAGAGAGAGAGAGAGAGAGAGAGGGGGAGAGAGAGAGACTGTTGCCAAAGCCAAATAAACACTGTGGGGCAATTGAAACGCACTGACTCGCACTGTATCCGAACACAGAGGAGATCACCGTCAGTGCTAAATATAGCTGGTGACCCTAAATATAGCTGGTGATGTTTGTTTGGGGTGAATTAAGGCAAAAGTACCACTCAAAAAAAAATATACTAAGGACGAGAGTCTTGGGTACTTTTGCCTTAATTCACACAAAACAAACGGAATCCCAGGGTATGACGTCACATCCAGGGGTTCCCTGCGTTGCGCCGTAGCTCGGTGCGCAAGTTTATCGGTGTGCAACAGTTGCTCTCGGCGACATCCCCCCAACTGTAACTGGCAAAATGAAATGCTTGTCAACTCTTGAGACCAGCAGTATACGAAAAGAATGATGATGATCTGTCTGTACGGGAGACGCGAGCCTTGCAGTCATGTGGCCGTCTCAGCGGGAGGATGTCCTGCCGACATGGTGAATGTCGTCGTCAGCATCTCCATCTGTCCTGACGCTCAGTCAGCGATAGCACCATGACATAATTATGAGAACAGTGTCTAGCAGAATGTCAGATGCCATGATGTTGCAGAAAATCAACGCTACTCTGCTTGTCGTGGACAGCTGCTGCTGCTGCCAGTTCCAGAAAACTCAGACTCACACAGAAACAGTTGTCAAAGCCAAAGAAACACTGTGGGGCAATTGAAACGCACAGTCTCGCACTGTACCCGAACACAGAGGAGATCACCGAAAGTGCTAAATATAGCTGGTGACAGTAAATATAGTTGGTGACGTTTGTTTGGGGTGAATTAAGGCAAAAGTACCGAGTCTTGTCATGTGGGCTCCGTCTTTGAGCCCACTGACACCCGAGACGGCGACCTGGTTGTTCGAGCACCTTTCTACCACTGACTACATAAAAACCGATAACGTCAAAGAGCACGCCATATTAAAACCGCGTTCAATGGTCGTGCCAACAAGTGCAAATATCCAGCTCCTGGGCAACAGTTATGATCCGTTTCTATGCCATTACCAGTTATTCTGTAGCCGGTAATGGCAATGCGCCTACATATTTATTTCATACTAGCTGACACGGCCCGGCTTCGCCCAGACTCTGGTGGGGAGCATCTCATTTAATTCATATAAGTAGTCATATAAGCTCCCGTTCCCGACTGTCTGTCTGTCTATCTATCTGTCTGTCTGTCTGTCTGTCTGTCTATCTATCTGTCTGTCTGTCTGTCTGTCTGTCTGACCCGGCCCAGCCCATGGTGGAGAGCATCTCATTTAAATCATATAAGTAGTCATATAAGATCCCGTTCCCGACCATCTGTATGTCTGTCTGTCTTGGGTAAATGGAGGAGGGAGGAGGAAGAGGGAGGAGGAGGAGGAAGAGAGAGGAGGGAGGAGGAAGAGAGAGGAGGGAGGAGGAGGGAGGAAGAGATAGGCGGAGAGAGGAGGAGGAGGGAGGAGGAGGAGTAGGGATGAATAGGAGGGAGGAGAAGGGAGGAGGAGGGATTAAGAGAAAAAGGGGGGAAAGGGGAGAAGGAGGAGGGAGGAGGGAGGAGGAGGAGGAAGAGGGATGAGGAGGGAGGAGGAGGGAGGAGGGAGGATGAGGAGGAGGGAGGAGGAGGAGGGAGGATGGTGAAGGAGGAGGAGGAGGAGGGAGGAGGGTGAAGGAGGAGGAGGGAGGGGGAGGAGGAGGGAGGAGGGAGGAGGAGAACGTAGGTGGGGGAGGATGAGAAGGGAGGAGGGAGAGGGAGGAGGAGGGAGGAGGAGGAGAGAGGAGGAGGGAGGAGGTGGAGGGAGAAGGAGGAGGGAGGAAGAGGTAGAAGGAGGAGGGAGGAGGAGACAGGAGGAATAGGAGGGAGGAGGAGGGATTAGGAAGAGGAGGGAGGAGTAGGGTGGAGGAGGAGGGGGAGGAGGAGGGAGGAGGAAGAGGGAGAAGGAGGGAGGAGGGGGAGGAGGAGGGAGGAAGAAGGAGGAGGGAGGAAGACGGATGAGGGGGAGGAGGGAGGGGTAGGGGGGGAGGAGGAGAAGGGAGGAGAAGGGAGGAGGAGGAGGGAGCAGGAGGAAGGAGGAGGGAGGAGGAGGAGGAAGAGGGAGGAGGAGGGAGGAGGAAGAGAGAGGAGGGAGGAGGAAGAGGGAGGAGGAGGAATGTGAAGGGAGGAGGAGGGAGGAGGTAGAGAGAGGAGGAGGAGGGAGGAGGAGAATGGAGGAGGAGGGATGAGGAGGAGAGGGAGGAGGAGGGGGAGGAGGGGGAGGATGAGGGAGGAAGAAGGAGGAGGGAGGAAGACGGATGAGGGGGAGGAGGGAGTGGTAGGAGAGGGAGGAGGAGAAGGGAGGAGAAGGGAGGAGGAGGAGGGAGCAGGAGGAAGGAGGAGGGAGGAGGAGGAGGAGGAGGGAGGAGGAAGAGAGAGGAGGGAGGAGGAAGAGAGAGGAGGGAGGAGGAGGGAGGAAGAGATAGGCGGAGAGAGGAGGAGGAAGGAGGAGGAGGAGTAGGGATGAATAGGAGGGAGGAGAAGGGAGGAGGAGGGATTAAGAGAAAGAGGGGGGAAAGGGGAGAAGGAGGAGGGAGGAGGAGGAGGAAGAGGGATGAGGAGGGAGGAGGGAGGATGAGGAGGAGGAGGAGGGAGGATGGTGAAGGAGGAGGAGGAGGAGGGAGGAGGGTGAAGGAGGAGGAGGAGGGGGAGGAGGGAGGGGGAGGAGGAGGGAGAAGGAGGGAGGAGGGAGGAGGAGAACGTAGGTGGGGGAGGATGAGAAGGGAGGAGGGAGAGGGAGGAGGAGGGAGGAGGTGGAGGGAGAAGGAGGAGGGAGGAAGAGGTAGAAGGAGGAGGGAGAAGGAGGGAGGAGGAGACAGGAGGAATAGGAGGGAGGAGGAGGGATTAGGAAGAGGAGGGAGGAGGAGGGGGAGGAGGAGGGAGGAGGAAGAAGGAGGGAGGAGGAGAGAGGAGGAGGAGGAGGAGGAGAAGGGAGTAGGAGGAGGGAGAGGGAGGAGGAGGGAGGAGGAGGAGAGAGTAGGCGGAGGGAGGAGGCGGAGGGAGCAGGAAGAGGGAGGGAGGAGGAAGAGGGAGAAGGAGGGAGGAGAAGGAGGAGGGAGGAGGAAGGAGGAGTAGAGAGTGGGAGGAGGGAGGAGGCGAAGGGAGGAAGAGGGAGGAGGAAGAGGGAGAAGGGAGGAGGAGGGAGGAGGTAGTAGGATGATTGATTGCCATCCCACCAGGTTAATATGTTATCGCGGACCTCAGAGAGAAGTGTCTATGTAGAAGACCATTTCCTGGACGTACGTATTTTGGGAGGGGGAGGAGGGAGGAGGGAGGAGGAGGAAGAAGAAAAAAAAACTACGACAGTTGGCATCTCTGGAATGAAAGGAAGGCGTGTAGAAAATTTCATCTCAATCGGATGGGCCGTTCGCGAGCGTATAAAGGACATACATACATACATACATACAGACAGAGATACGGACATCCTAATTTATATATAAGATTACATTAATGTTTGCATATCCTTTACAGGACATCGCTGTCAATATCAGCATCTTTCAGCTGATTGCTGATTTCTTGGCAAGATTACGCTCAGTAGTTTGCCACTGCTTTCTGAGCGACCGGCTCACATAGGCCTACCCCGTAAGTTACCCACGCGGTTAGAACCGCTACCGATTCTCGCCATCGTCACGTTACTCACGAGAATATACCGGATTACGGAGTAAGTCGCTAACTCCTAGGCCAGGGAGACGGCAGTACATTAATACAATCTAGAAAAAGAAAAATGCGATGCCAGGATAGAAAATAAATGAACAGTCAAAGAATATAAACATTTGCAGATTAAAGAAAAGTTAAGAACAGAAGTTATTTTCCATGATGTTTTCACTAGGCTAGTTGGGGTAGAGTACCTAGATATATTGTATTCAGGACAGTCTTGAAGTATGTGATCTGCCATCTGTTGCTACTGCCCCTCTTGACGGTGATCTACTTTATGATAAAGGGATTAAAGGTGATACGATGAAGCCTCCCTGTGACCAACTGAACCCAGTGTCCATATCTTGACAGATTGGTTCATAAGAGAGTGATTAAGAGGATTTGGACGACACTTAACATGTAAACAATTTTGTTGTGCCAATTTTATTTGCACCCTTAGGCCGCACATCCGACTTCTGAGGGCGTTTCTTGACCGGTTTTGCCTTCCCGGGAAACTGGTTCTATGTAGCATTTCAACACTCTATTGAAACACTACGAACAGAAAAATCTGAGCAAATCACTCAGAGTGACAGGTTCAACCGCTGGGTGGTTATTATTTATTGAAAAAGACTGGGCAAGGTGCCATCATTAGACTCAGAATAGGACAAAACAAACCCAAAAGCCATATGCACACAAAGCTAAATATAGTTTCTACAGCAATGTGTAGACGCGTGCAAGCACCTCAAACTGCAGAACACATAACAACAAATACAGATCAACCAGGCCTAGTCTATAGCTGGATGAAACAATGATAGATGTCAAACTATGAAAATTTGCAGAATCTGCAGAGGATAGTACAGTTCATGGAGGAAACAAAATTGCAGATATAGACTAGATACTAGGCAAATGAAAAAGACGTACACAAATATCAAAACATTTGAATGTTGCTGTTACTTTGCCGGCCTGGTAGTCGTGGGTTTACATCCACATCAGAATAGATTTCGAAAATGTATCTGGGCTTCCAGGTTGACCCAGAATGGTAAGGGTACCAGGAGCTGTCTTGGGAAGTAAAGGCAGCCTTGCATGCTGACCACACCATCCCCCCTGAAGTGCCAAGTGGTCTATAACAATATGGATGTAGCACCATATGTCTGGGACTCCTTGAGGCCTGTAAAAGGTTCTTTGTTTTACTTGTTTACAATTAACTTAGATATTATAAGTTGTGCATGGTGTAACCTCTACTTTCACCATATTTCAGCCGAGTTACTAATCAACATGATCATCATCAAGTGCCATGCCGACTGGCATAAGCGTTCATGACTTTCCACAGATCTCGGTCTTTTAGTTTTCTGGATCAACTCTGCCGATGATATTCCTTCATGCCACCGTCTCAATCCATCCAGCATTATTTCTCTTGGTCTGCCTCTACCTCTCTTCCCCTTGATCTTTCCAGTTGTCACCACGTTCTCCAATGTCTCTCTTCTCATCACATGACCAAAGAAAACTGTTCGTCTCTTTCTTATTGTTGTATATAATGTTCTAGTTTCATTAGCCTCCTTCAGGCAGTCATTAGTTACTTTGGCAGTCCAAGGAATTCAAAAAATTTGTCTCAGGAACCACTGAGTAATAGTTACTAATACTACATTTCATCTTCTTATCAAACTCAATTTCACTTGAAAATAAAACCACACAATTTAAATTTCATATATAATTTTTATTTCACTTTTGAAGTCAACGTTATTACAGTTAAAAGTAGTTGCATATCCTTTACAGGACGTCACAGTCAACCCCAGAATTAAAACAAAATATTTGCTGTTCATAATCTCTTGGCAAGTTTACAATCAGTAGTTTGCCATTGCTTTCTGAACGACCGGCACCCAAACCATTTCATAAAAAAAACAACTCAAGGCGGTCTGCTGCCAAATTGCCAACAGCTGTGTTTCAAATGCGGTATGCGGGATTACAAACTGCGTCCGTAACCCCTTCGCTGCGAAGCCGGAAAAATGAAAATAAAATATAATGAAAGTAATATTTCTCAACAAACAATTAAACAGTGCACATTCAATAAATGCAGGCTAGATATAAATAAATAATTCATTCATTTGTTGGCTTCAAGAGCATTAGTAGTTCAAACACTCATGATGCACAAAGCAAACATTCTAAAAACTATGAAGGATTGCCAGTTGAAAATACAATAAGAGATGAAATAACATATTTAAGGATGCTTGAATGTGGATTTATGTACGGTTCCAGCATGGAGGGACGAATGAGAGGATGTATCTGCCGTGTCTTCAGCCAGTGTGTTACGGGAACGATCAGCATGTACACCTTATGTTTCCTGAGGGAGACAGGGCATATAAAGGGTTTGCCCAGAATGCTATTATGTTGATTCTCAGAGACTAAGATCAATTCATACTGAATAAACTATACTCTTGCCTGTACGCATATGATGAGGCACATACGGTCATCTGTTAGCCCTGGAGTGGGCCCTCAGGGGACTGATGCCAATCTGAGCCTGGAAATCTCTATTACAATTAGGGCACAGGAATTTCAACTGTTGATCACATGGAGGGGCCCAGACTTTGACTTTCATACATGTTCCCGTGTAGCTTCCTCACTTCTTAACAGCTTCAAAGTCACAGAAACATGACCACACCAGGCAGACAGATGTTCTACCAGTTTTCAACATTAACGCCACAGTTGTTCACTGAGACTTTCAGGGTGTCTTTGCATTACTTTGTTGGTCCACCAATAGCTAGGCTGTCTAAGTATTACCAAAAATAGTTTGTCATTGTACGTCTTTAGAATATTGTGAGTTGCTTGGTGCGCACATATGTTCACCCACGAAGAGGAAGAGAGGAAGAGAGAGAGAGAGAGAGAGAGAGAGAGAGAGAGAGAGAGAGAGAGAGAGAGAGAGAGAGAGAGAGAGAGAGAGAGAGAGAGACCAATCAATGCATGCTTATTTGTTCAGTACTGAGAGATTTATGAAATACAAACAGTTAGGTATACGTAGCTCCTGTGAAAACATACTAAAGAGACATACTAAACACGGACACAGCAGTGTGTATACCTTACAATGGACTCCATAAAGGTGAACATAAATCTCAGAGTGAAAATCCCCCAAATTAAAAAAAAAATAATATATTACCAAAACAATAAAATAAAAATAAGTATTCATTCATTCATTCAGTAGCATGACCTTTGCAGAACCTCGCTCCCATAACAACCTTCCGGAAAACCTCGCGATCATATGCAAGATGTCCCGCGTCTGATACACGCATCTGGAGATCATCCGCCACATCCTGCACCCATCTTCTCTTTGGCCTTCCTCTTCCTCTCTTCCCAGGCATATACCCCTCCATTATTGTTCTCTCCAAACTTTCGTGACGTTTCAAATGACCAAAATATTTCAATTTTCTTTGTTTTATCGTCTTTAATAGCCAGCCTTCTTCAATATTTAGCTCTTGAAGTATGGATGCATTTGTTCTTTTCTTTACCCAAGATATTCTTAGAACTCGTCTATAACATTTATCTTCAAAGGCATTTATGCGCTGTTCAGCTTGTTTAGTAAGTGTCCAGGTCTCACAGGTATATGTTGCTATGGGAAAGATGCATCTTCTTAAAAATCTAATTATTGTAGTTCTGTCTGTCTCACTTCATAATTTATTCAGTTGTTTTAGTCTCTGAAGAGCAATTGATAGTCGTCGTTTAATTTCTTTCATTGTGTCACCGTTGTTGGTAATCAATGACCCAAAATATTCAAAATTGTCCACCACCTCCAATTTTCCTCATTAACATATATTTCTTTCTCAATAGTAGTTTTATCTGTATGCATTATCTTTGTTTTTGCTATGGTAAGATACAAGTTGTCATTTTCACTATTCAATTGGGTTGAGGCCAGTCTCCCTGGTCGAGGGGTTAGCAGCTTTCTCTGTAACGCCAAATACTCTCATGGTTGACGTGAGCGCACGAGAATTGGAAGCGGTTCGAGTCGCGCCACTGACTTATGAGATAATGGAGCCGGTCGCTCAGAAAGTCGTGGCGTATTGAATAGCATAATCTAGCCTAGGAATCAACATACTCATGTTGACAGCAATATCCTGAAACAGGATGGAAATGGGGGGGGGGGGGGGGGAATTGGGTTGAGGCTATTAGGTTTTCTATACCATACTGTGCTGTGGATAGCAATACTGTATCATCAGCATACCGAATCTCTGGTATGTCATGACCACCGATATTTAGGGCATCATAAATCTCAGAGTGAAAATCCCCCAAATAAAAAAGAAATAATATATTAACAAAATAATAAAATAAAAATAAGTATTCATTCATTCATTCAGTAGCATGACCTGTTTATATCATCTCTTACATTTCTCATTATATTTTCAGCATTCAGGTTAAACAAATAGGGAGACAGCACACATCCCTGATGGACTCCTTGCTTGATATCAAACCAATTTGATGTCTCGCCATCTATTCTAACCGTTGCTTGTTGGTCTAGATAGAGCATTCTTATGTTGAGTGTAGTGTATTACATGTGATGGAAAAATAATATACCAACCCAAAAACAAGTATTCCAGGATACAACAAAATACAATAAAAATCCACTGATAGTTGTCTAATGCGCGTCGGTCGCTCCCAGCTAGGATACAGATTCAGATAAGTACCTTTATTATTGTCATGTAGTGTGTTTAATGTAGTTTTGTGTCGGTTTGTGTTTGTTTCTTCTGTGCTGATGAAGGCTTTGGTCGCAACGTCCAATTTGTTTCTTGTAATTGTGTTTCAGTAAAGCTCACAATCTACTTCTCGTTTTTTGGTGATTCATTCATTGCCAGGATACAACAAACAACGTTTTGATTATGGACATCTTCATCAAGGATGGGACAGCACAAACAGATCTAAAGAAAAAAAACCTAACATTATCAAATAATATTAAAACACAACTCTTTCATTGTCAAGAAGGCACACAAGTTGGGTACAGTTCGGTTTTGAAAGGTGCTCTTTTTTTTTACAAACAGCTGTAAAAGTGCCAAATAATAAATGCTTACTAAGAGATTTAAGAAAGCATTTTGTGTAAAGGGTAACCAATCAAAGCATGGTCAGGGCCAGAGTCAGTTACTTGGTACAAAAAGAGTTGTTTAAAAGTCGAGAGGATCATCTTCATTGCACCACGTTTTATCTCATATGGCTCGGTCTCTTTCCGCAGCAGAGGCTGCCGA
The DNA here is from genome assembly GCA_963921405.1 of Cepaea hortensis. Lineage (NCBI taxonomy): Eukaryota > Metazoa > Mollusca > Gastropoda > Stylommatophora > Helicidae > Cepaea > Cepaea hortensis. The sequence continues at coordinate 47,185,491 of OY992878.1, read as the reverse complement.
AAAGCGTCACACAAAGCACAAACTCTAGTGACAACCCCCAGGAGTCTCCGAGAAAAATGCACTTGTGAACCGAAAGACTAGCCCGGAATGGAACCCACAACTTTCGGAGCGCGAGGCAGATGGCTTGAACACTTCGCCACAGAGACTCCGATTTGGTACAGAATGAGTGTAATGCTACAGAAGATTACATAATCAGACAAGAGGAGAAATAATGGCACGACGAAGCAAGTGGTTACAATGGCAGTGTTAGATTTGAATACAAATCAAAAGGCTTGGTCATGCAACAGGACTACTCTGAAACAGCATACCACAAACTGCATAGACATTTCAAAACTTTGGACACAGCAAGATGGAGACCCAGCAAGTAATAAATTAGTGCAACAACAGAAGCAATGAACATCTGCTCAAATGCAGCCCACACAACGGCTGTGTCCAGAAAGCTCTTGCTAATCATGTGCTGAATGGCATAGTAGAAAAATAGAAAGATGGAATAAACAAGAATATTAAACAATGTTTTAAAATGGCATGATGCAAGTAAACTGTCTTCGATAAGAGTGACACAGAAATAGCTTGGCAATTAAATTTGTGTGTCCACTTTCTGTGTAGCGTGGTTAAGATTTTTGTTTATTCTCAGAGATCTCCATGGCGAAGTGAGCCATATGGGATAAAACCCGTTGCAATGAAATCAACTTCTTGCCTTTAACATTTTTGTGTGCTTAATTAGGCAACCACTTTCTCTAGGAAAGTGGTCATTATCAATGCAACAAAAATCAAGCAACACAAAATACATATGGGTGCGCACACTCACAAACATAGTGTCAATTTAACTAAATTTTAAAATCTGTGATAACCAAATATATATTTTCGCATTAAACAGGATTACGTAATGCATTAACAGTTTTCTTCATATAAGATATATTTTGTTATTAGAAAAAAAAAAACTGGATAACATTTATGAAATTCAAAACAATCTGATAACATATAAAAATATATATAAGCTTTATGTTTCAAATGAAGAAAAACACGGTAGTCTTTTCTTATAATATAATGTTATCTTGTGACTTCATTTGTAGTTACAAGTGTTTCCCTTTCCCCTTCGCTGATGATATGACAATAGACAATTTCACAGAGTTACAGTTACATTTTTGAGGTCAAAGAGAAGATGCTGCTGAGTTTCCGTGCAAGTAAGATGTTCCCTGTGATTTTCAGTTTGCCTCCAAGGAACGCCTGAAAAAAATTACCAAGACAAATGAGCAACAATGACACATTAAGCACAAACAACAATACACCATGCAAACAAGGTACTTAGTATAACTGTATTCATTGAGTGGGTGCCAACACAGACATGTCTTTCTTGCAAGGATCTACTGCCCGGGTCAGTCTGGGAGTTTGAGGCAGCCAGTTAGCAGATCTCCTGGTAGGAATGCTAATTATGAACAAAGGAAATATTTTCCAATTTATCTACAACGGACAAGGGAGATACTTTAAAGACTTACAATGGACAATGGGGATATTTTGAAGACTATCTACAATGGGCATGGGAGAGACGAGATTTTGACAATTATCCACAATGGACAATGGAGATATTAGTATTTTGAAGATTATCTGCAGTGGACAATAACGATATTTTGAAGACAATGGACAATGGCAATATTTTGAAAACTATCTACAACGGACATTGGAGATATTTTGAAGACTATCTATAATGGATAAGGGGAATATTTGAATATTTTGAAAGCTTAAAGGCAGTTAAAGGGGTTAAAGACAAGAGAGTCGACTTCACTGCACAGGGTCTATCCCACTTGGCTCAGTCTTCTTTATGCAAAGCAGCCTGCCGAAAGCATCACACAGACCATCCAGCATTGATCCCCAAAGATCTCAGAAAAAAACTGTGCTCATGAATAAAATAACAGTCTAAAAACGGACCCATAACCTTCCAAGCATGAGACTGACGGCTTAATGACTTCCTCATGGAGATCCGCCCCTGACAATCATCTAATGGTGTGCCTGGAGTGCTACATGTATTGTGCAGGAACTAAATAACCAAATGGTATGAGCGCTTATAAAAAGAAAAAAATGAATAAAACATTTAAAGGTACAGAGAAAATAACAATGAATGACTATCTACAAAGCAGTTGCTGTATGAAGGTGAAATAACCCATGTTTAGAATGCTTAATCATGGAAATAAATGTGGTCCCGGCAGGGAGGGACGAGTCCGGTGTGTTTGCAATCATGATGTTACTGGAATGATCATGATCTACACCAGGTGTCATTTTCTGAGACAGTACCTATCTGTGGGTTTGCTTGGACTGCCATGATACTGATTCTGTATGAACCAATTAGCCAGATGGTAGGAGCTTAAGAAAACCCTCAATGAATAAATGAATTAATCAGAGAAAATAACAATGACAAACAATATTATTTGTCCTTTCTTTAGTCTTTATATTTCTGCCCTGGGGTGTGAACACTTTTTGTATTTTGGTATAATTAAACATTTTCTTCATTTTAGCCTATGGTCAATGAGATGCTAACGTAGAGAGTTGGATGTGAGAGTTGGAAATCAACGGTAGCTTTAGATAAAAAATTAGACAATTTTGAGAACAAATGTCTTAGAAGAATTCTAAACATCCAGTGGACAGATTTCAAAACCAATGTGCAAATAAGACAAGAGACTAAGCAAGATATTGTATCCAATTTTATAAGAAAACGCCGTTGGAACTACATCGGCCATGTACTCAGAATGGACAAGACAAGACTCCCCTACCAAGCCCTCATATGGTCACCAGTAGGGAAAACGGGGAAGACCAAGAGAAACCCTGCATAGAACCATCATCAGAGAAGGCTCATTCAACGGCCAAGTGAACATCCAAGATCTACAACAGGTAGCAGCGAACCGCCAGACATAGAGAGCCATGACTTCTGCCCTATGCGCCGACTTAGGCTCAAGAGGAAAGGCTAACTAACTAAGTGAGATGCGTCATAGAGAAACCAGCGGCCCCATCATTCGAGGCACTAGGCAAGTTGGTTACTTACCTACTACAGAATAAGTAAAGTCAGGTCTTGGGGTGAACTGGGTATATGGTGCTAGCTCCATTCTACAGATCACCTGGCACACTATGGGTCATGTGACCAATATCATGCCTGACATCTTGACTTCCCAGAACATTTTCAGAAACCTATTTTAGGCTGGGTCCACCTGGGAGCCCAGGTCCATTTTTAAAAATGTTTGGGAATTCAATCATGAGACCACTAGGTCAGCAGGCAAGCATGCTAGCCACTGTGCCACCATGGCTCCTCCATCACAGAGTAGCCTAAAGTAATTACGAGGGAAAGTAATTAATTACAGGAACTTTTATTATAAGTGCATGGAAGAGTATGGACAATGGAAAATCATATTTCAAGACACAAACTGGCTCTTAAGCAATACCCCATGTAGGGGTTGTAAGAACCAAGCAGTTTGTGCATGGGAAATAGGGATTACAAAATGGTTACCCCACTATCGACTTGTACCGTGGAAGAACAATGAGGCATTATTTGTGTTTTGCCAAATTCTTGTTTTTTGTCAAATCTACAGAAGGATGATGGTTCAGTATGAAGACAGTAGACACTGTGGAAACACCCGTTGTCTCCAGTTAAGAAAAACATTCAAGACATGGATTGTTAAAGAAGACAAAGAAAGAAACAAACAAAGTGGATTTAACAGAGGTATAGTAAGTAAGATAAGACCATTATTATGAAAATATTATTATTTGCATGCCCCCAAAATGCAAAGTTCAAGATGGTCAAATTACCTTTTGTGCATCCAGTTTTCCAGAAACCAGATCAACAAAATTCTCATCACTCAGAGTCAGAGTACAATCTGCTTTTCCAGAACGTGGCTGACCTTGATATACCTCTCCCTGCTTAGTGGTTTTCATGTCAACAACTAGATGTCAGAAATATATAAAAATAGTATTTCATTACGTGGTACATGAAAACTATAGTAAGGGACCCTTTTCACATGCCTTAAGGTGCACAGGCATATGATACTAGGCTCATATTTTTATAGATCAATCGGCACTCAGTGGGTGATGGGTCAATATCAAACCGGCCGTCTTTAGTGTCCCAGACATTTCCTGGTTCTCATTTTAGGCTAGTCTATCTGGGGATCCAGGTCAATTTAAAAAAATCCACTTTGATGCAGAATCGAACCCAGGACCAACAGGCTGGCAGGCAAACATCTAGCCACTACGCTACCATGGCTCCACGGTATATGGGCTAATATGAAATTCATTAAGAATATATAACTCATTTAACTCTTGATATGATCAAAGCCACACTCTATGTCAATATAGTTCTGCCTTACCTACCTAGAATCACAGTGTGACATAATGCCAACATGTATATAAGTTTTAGTATGTTCCCTGAAAAATGTTGACCTGGATGTTTGAGAGACAGAGCGGCTTGGGGTCTGGCATCCACCTTTAGTTCAAACAGTGCCAGCTTCATATCCAGTTGACACTTTTGTTTTAGAAAGACCTGAGGACATCACACTATCTCCATATCTTTACTGACTGGAATGGATGTCTAGACCTCTCAGATAAGTACAAACAAATAGGTGGTCCATGTGCATGTACATCAAAGATCCCTTAGCAGTTTAACATTCTTGAATTGACCAAAATGATCACTGCCCTGTGTGCATTTCAAACCTTGGCAAACCCACCCACAACAGTATATTTATAGTATGTGTGGAGTTGAGGGAAGGCAACTTTGGAGGAAAATGAATGCCTGAAGTCAGGTATCGAGTACACAATAACATCAACAATACATAAGCAGCAAAGAAATATTAGTAATCAGCAAATAAAGAAATATTAGTATCTTGCAAAACCATGGTAGTGGTTGCTCCAATGTAGTGGGGTGTAAATTGTTAAGCCTTCACATATTCTAGACCATGGCAAATGAGGTAAGGGATTCAAGATGAGAGGATATTTCATTGCACCAGGTTATGACCCATCTGGCTCAATTCTTCTATGCAGAATGGCAAGCTGCCTACTGAGAGCGTCGCACAAGCCTGAACTCTATAGCTTCAACAATGACCATCCTCTGGAAATATTGCACTCTTGATCTGAATGACACAATCAAAAACAAACCCAAGACCTTCAGAACTCGATGTAGATGGTCTTACCACTTTGCCAGGAAGCCCCCACTACTAGGGAATGAACCTTGACTACTGTCGGGTAAGCACACTAAACCACAATGCCACCGGGCCACTACCATAGGTCATAACTAATCTCAAATCTACACATTAACGACAATTATGAAACAATTTCATGGGTAACACCAGGGGAGAGGGAGTGCTGGCCCTAGCAGTGCAGGTTAGATGGCATGCTAGGAACTATGACACGACACTGGCGAACAAATAAAGGGAACACATTTTTGAGCATGTGTTTTTCCAGTGGCAACATATGTAGTTTGTCATTGCTTTCAGAACGACTAACACTCATGCCCTTGTATGTAAGCCAGCGCATTTGAACATTTAAAATAATAACAACCTGGCTCCTAAACATTATATTCAGGAAATAAAATACATTGGCAACATGAAACAACAATGTGATTTAGAAAGAGCTATAGTACCTCAGAAACTAGCAATCTTTGGCAACATCAAACGACAAAGTGATTTAGAAAGAACATCAATGGCAGCATGCTTCCTGGAAGACAGAACAGGGGCTGACGAACACAGGACATTAATGACACTCTGGGCATGCAAAATGCATGAGGCAAAGAACTAGCAAAATATCAAGAGTCTTTTCAGTAGGCTGTGGTAAGACCAACATTCAACAAAGGAGTAGCAACCTGATGATGATAAAACAATTAACCACATTACATATTCAAAGACATACCCCATTGAGTGGCAGGAGTTTCATCTTTGGTGATGTTCCACTGGAAAACTGCATTAATTTTTGCAGCCAGGTCTGGACTGGACTTTACTATAGCAGCCATTTGTTTAAAGATCTCTGAGCTTCTCAAATCAGTTTTCTAAAAGAGAAGTTAGCAAATATAAAATACAAATATACCTGCTAGAAAACATTATTTGGTAAGATGATTACAGAATTAATCACATGAAAGATACAGAGAGTTAGAAACGTAACTATTTATCTCCAACTAGTTTTCAATAATGCTCTGTGTTGTCATTATTAATCAAATTAGTGGAACTGTGGTAAAGCTGTGGAAAACATCATCCTATTCTTATGCCTTAATGTAGTCACTGTAGTGTCTTCCCCATGTTTATATGTTGTGTTTTGTGTATGTATTTGTTTGCTGCTGAAGGCTAGTCACCGCAACGTCTTGTGTTTTCCGTAATTGTGTTCAGTAAAGCTGCATTACTTTGTGTTATTTTATATGTGTATTACCAGAGCTCATAAGGTAAGTAAAGAATAGTAACACTGTGACCCACCATATATGTCATAAGACTCAACTAATGAGGGTTGGCGTGACACTGGCTATTACATCCTATCTAAAACTTTAGTTACAAACTCCAACCTATCATGAACAAGTCAATAAAGAAAAGAAAAACAACTCATCCACTTAAGATGAAAGGAGGCTCTTCTCCTAAAAGAAATATGTAATGTTAAGAAATACATGGGGGTGTGGCTCGCAGACTTATGTCCCTTCACCAAGAAAACTGGTACCTGAAATGTTAGAACTGCATGAACTGGGGAAAACGAGCAGCAAGTGGTAAAGGCAATGAAATATAATATCAGCATTGAAGGATTATGTGAAACAAGATGAAAAAAAGATTTTAAATATAGCCAAAGCACCGATGTTCCCTGATCATAGACAGGAAAATTCCCCTCACAATTAGAGAATACTCATGTGTTATTAGGGCTCATAAGGGAACAAAGAATAGTAATACTGCAACCTTCCATGCATGTCAGAGGAGGTGACTAAGGAGGGTTGGTGTAAGGCTGGCTACCTCATCCCATAGACAACTTTAGCTGCAAAGACCAACCAATCATGAATGAGTCTACAAAAGGTTTGAGTAAAATTAAAGCTTTTGAACTTAAATGCTGTAGAAACATTCTTAGATTACAGTGGATCAAGAAGAACACAAATGCTAATCTTCTACAAGATCTGACCATTGACAAATCTGGCTCATAAGAAGCATGATGTCTCGAAAACTGAAATATCTTGGCCATATTAAGTGTCAAAGTGGCTTAAAAAGAACAGTCATGCCATGCATGGGTCCTAGAAGAAGCGACAGGGATTGACCAACGTGAAGATAGACGAGGTATTCGAGACATCGTGGGCAGTAAAATGAATGAGACTCGAATCAGACAGTCCTTCCGGCAGAGGAAATAAACAGTCCTTTCAGCAGAATGTGATGATACCAATGTACTGCAAAGGACCTGCTACAATGATGATGAGGATGATGATGATGATAAAGCACTGGTATAGGAAGAAGAAAACTATGCATAAATACCTGTGGTTTGGCCGTCACAGCTGGTTTGTCAGCTAGGTCAACATAAGCACCAGAGATACACACATTACCATTCTCCACAACCTACAAAATGAGGGAATGCAAAATTTGGTAAGGCAAACATTTTCTTAAACAAGTCATATTTTGTACAATTCTTCTGGGATGTAACTAGGATACATAATGTATAGTCTATTACTAAATGACTACAAAAAATTAGATATCATCAAACAAGAAATGGAAAGAGAGAAAATTAATATTTTAGGGATGTGCGAAATGAGATGGACAGGAGCAGGCATTAAGATAGATGAAGATTTTAAGATTATTTATTCTGGAGGAGAAGATCGACAAAGGGGGGTAGCAATTATCTTGCACCGGCAGACATAAAAATCTGTTCAAGGATATTGGGCCGTGTCAGACAGAGTTCTACTAGTTAAATTAAGCTGCAAACCTTTTAGCATAAATGTTATTCAAATATATGCCCCAACAGGGGAATCCAGTGAAGATAGTGTAGAGGAATTTTTTAATGACTTAGAGTCTGCTTTAAAGAAATGTAAAAATTCAGAAATAAACATATAATAGGTGACTTCAATGCAAAAGCAGGAAATCAAGGTGATAGATACACAGTAGGAAACTATGGTTTAGGAAAGGGAAATGAAAGAGGATACAGACTTGTGTGCGCAAAAGAGCAGGAAATGATTGTAGGATAACACCTGGTTTAAACAACACTCTAGAACACTCGTCAACATCCTAGAACTGTAAAGAACACCCTTTGACTGTTTCCGGATCCGGTCAGGGATATGCACTACTGACAAGCCCAAACGAGAGCGAAACTCGAGTATAGTGCTTCCATATTGACGTGGATAGGCCTTAGGTTCATACCAGAATGCGATCGGCGTTGCCAGTAGTGGGTTGTGCTCAATATTTAAACACCCTAGAAGATTATGGACATGGAGGAATCCTGATAGCACGATTAGAAACCAGATTGATTACATTCTGATTAGCAGAAGATTTAGAAATGCGCTAACAATAGCAAAAACAGTTCCCAGTGCTGATTGTTATAGTGACCACAGATTACTTACAGGTACATTGAGGGTAAAGTTAAAGAAAGTCAAGTATATAACAGAAAACACTAAATATGATTTGTGTACATTGAGTAATGACCAAATTGATTACATCCTGATTAGCAGAAGATGTAGAAATGAGCTAACAATAGCAAAAACAGTTCCCAGTGCTGATTGTTATAGTGACCACAGATTACTTACAGGTACATTGAGGGTAAAGTTAAAGAAAGTCAAGAATATAACAGGAAACACTAAATATGATTCGTGTACATTGAGTAATGACAAGGAAATACAAAACAAATTCAACATAGAAGTACAGAACAGATTTGATATATTGTCTGATCTAGAGATTCTATTCCAAGATGTGGAAGATCAATGGGAAATGTTGAAGAATTCAATCAGTTTGGCTGCAGAAACAACTATTTCAAAATTAAAGAAGATGGATCATAAGAAATGGATGACTGAAGAGATTTTACAACTAATGGAAACAAGAAGACTCAACAAAAATAATCCTGCCAAATATGAAGAAATTCACAGACAAGTCAGAATATTATGTAAGGAGGCAAAAGAAGCATGGCTTGAGAAAAATTGCTTAGAAATTGAAAAACAACACAACAGTCAAAATATCAAATCAGTCCACAAAAGAATTCAGGAACTTACTAATAAAAGAACAAGTACATCAGCAGGCTGTCTAAAAACTAAAGATGGCAAAATCATAATAGAAAATGATCAAATTCTACATGTATGGTCAGATTATGTGAAAAACCTTTATGATGATAACAGAGATGAACAGTATGATATTCAATTTAATAATGAAGGACCACCGATTTTGAAGATGGAGATTCGAAATGTTCTTAAACATATGAAAGCTGGCAAGACCCCTAGTTCAGATAACATCACAACAGAAATGATCAAAGCTTTAGAAGAATATGGAATAGATCAAGTCACCAGACTGCTGAACACATTATATGATACTGGAGAAATACCTTCTGAATTATGTAATTCTATATTTATTGCAATCCCAAAGAAATCAGAAGCCTTGGAATGTGATCAACATAGAACAATTAGTATAATGAGTCACATCACAAAGATTTTGCTACGAATTGTCATGCAAAGAGTGAGGAAGAAAATACAACCTGAAATAGGGGAAGAACAATGTGGGTTTGTAGAAGGAAAGGGTACAGTAAATGCTGTGTATATGCTGCGATCAGTTATTGAACGTTCTATAGAAGTAAACAAAGATATACATCTTTGTTTTATTGACTACACAAAGGCTTTCGATAGAGTAAGACATTTCAACATGGTAGATATGCTTGCAGACCTACAAATTGATGGGAAAGACATTAGACTTATAAAAAACATATATTGGAAACAACAAGCTGCCATAAGGATTGATAATGAAGTGGGACAATATCAGACTATTAAGAGAGGTGTTAGGCAGGGATGTGTACTGTCTCCAGATCTTTTTTCCCTATACAGTGAAAATATTTTCAGAAATGTAGAAGATATAAATGGACCAGCATTAGAGGACGAAACATCAATAACATTAGATATGCAGATAATACAGTATTGATTGCAGACAATGAGCAGGATCTGCAACAATTAGTAGATGCGGTTATTGCACACAGTGAACAACTGGGGTTAGAATTAAATTGTAAAAAGACACAGATTATGGTTGTCACTAGGAAGAGCGAAATACCACAATGTAATATACAAGTAAATGGGAATATTCTTCAACAAGTGAATCGGTACAATTATCTCGGAACAGTCATAACATCTGATGGGAGATGCCTTGAAGAGATTAGAACAAGAATCACCATGGTGAAAGTAGCCTTTAGCAAGATGAAAAACATTCTTACCAATAAAAAGATGTCAATTGAAATGAGAAAAAGAGTGTTGAGGGGATACATAGAGCCTGTTCTTTTGTATGGATGTGAAACTTGGACAATGAGCAGTCAAGCTGAAAAACATCTGATGGCTGCAGAAATGTGGTTTCTAAGGAGAATGCAAAGAATACCATGGACAGACAGAAAAAAACCAATGACCAAGTTCTACAGGAGACAAATGAAAATCGTAAACTGATTAGAGAAATTAGACATAGACAGTCAACATTTTTTTGACATGTTATGAGAAGAAATGAAATGGAGAACTTGGTGACAACTGGCAAGATTGAAGGGAACAGACCAAGGGGAAGACCGAGAAGTAAATACCTGGATGGCTTGGCCACATAGCATGGTCGAGACAGGAACACTGAGCTGATACATGACCGCCCACGCTTTCCGGTATGGCACATGATTGATTGAGTCTATTACTATTTCGGACTTCCGGTCACCAACATGGCGGTTAGACGTTGAACCGTTAAGGCCTGTGGCATGTTTATGCTTGCAGCTACGGTTTGCAATCGCATTTTCCTTATGTTGGATTGGTAGTACATGGTTCCGTCGCCCTGCTACTGAGTGAGTGCATGGGCGACACTGTGAGCTGTGAAATTCTCTGGGAATGCTTTTACATCTGTCCTATACAGTGACCTGCATGTTCGGAACAATGGCTACCAGCTGTTGCTGAATTGACTGATTTGCCTTTTCGGTTCACGAGTGCATTTTTCAGGAGACTTCTCCTTCTGCTGCCTTCCATCTCCCAGTGGAAAATAGGGACTTAATCAGTTTGTGCCATGCCCTTTGTAGACATGTACATGACTGACTGGATTTTGCAGTTAGTTTTCTACATGGTGAGATAGCCTGTCTCGTGCCAAACCCCCTTAGTCATTTCTTACGACATTCATGGTCAGTTAGTGTTACTGTTCTTTGGTTTCTCCCTTTTTTTATCAGTCTGAGTGCATGGAGGAATTGGTTGGCAGTCTGTCCCTCCCATAGCAAATATAGAGAGCAGGCAGTGAACCCTTGTCTGACTGCGCTCATGCATATCAGCATAACTTTCTAACCACTATACCAATGTGCCAGCTACAGCAAGACCAACATTATCAAAATAGATTTATTTGGTTGTTTCGGGATTTGAGATTTAAATATTGAGCACAACCCACTACTGGCAACGCTGATCGTATTCTGGTATGAACCTAAGGATTATCCACGTCAATGTGAAAGCACTAGACTCGAGTTTCGCTCTCGTTTGAGCTCGTCAGTAGTGCATATCCTTGACCGGACCTGGAAACAAATCCCAGATCACTGGCGTGTGAAGCGGGTGTAACCACTAGACCATGCGGCACACGCTGGACATGGCCAAATTATCACAACAGAATATTACAATGACACCCATTGTAGGCTGTAGCTCAAGATTTGCCCGATCGCTGTGACTGACGCCCGTCAATCGATGTGGACCCGAACGATCAGGTCTTCTCACTGGCAAGGCACACCAGGCCACCTAAAGTCCAGCGAGCAATAATCAAATTGATTTATTTGGTTGTTTCGGGATTTGAGATGTAAATATTGAGCACAACCCACTACTGGCAACGCTGATCGTATTCTGGTATGAACCTAAGGCCTATCCACATCAATGTGGCTTCACACGCCAGTGATCCAGGGTTTGTTTCCGGGTCCGGTCAAGGATATGCACTACTGACGAGCTCAAACGAGAGCGAAACTCGAGTCTAGTGCTTCCACATTATCAAAATAGTAGATGACAGAGAGGACAGGGGAGTTATCATCAGCAATGTCTGCTCCACACCAGGCACATGAAAAAGTATATAAATGAAATCGGTACCCCTACTTGAAATACAATGATAGTTAGATTACACTGAATTTTGATGCTTCCATCATCGTACCCCTACATGAAACACTATGATGCTTAGCTTACACTGAATGTTGATGCTTCTGACATTGGACCCCTACATGAAGCACTATTATGCTTAGCTTACACAGAATGTTCATGCTTCTATCATTGGACCCCTACAGAAATACGATGATGCTTAGCTTACACTGAATGTCGAATGCTTTCATCATGGTACCCCTATATGAAACACTATGAATGTTGATGCTTCTATCATTGGACCCCTACAGAAATATGATGATGCTTAGCTTACACTGAATGTTGATGCTTCCGACATGGTAACACTATTTGAAATTCTATGAAGGTTAGCTTATTCCGAGTACAGATGCTTCCATCGTGGTACCCCAATGACCAAGAATTGGATTAACAATTTCATTTTTTTCAACTGAGTTAAGTCAGACATTAACATACATATAAAAACTTTCACTGCCATTCATGACAACATACCCTGGTCTGAAAATGGATTCGTTTGCCTTCCTTCCACATTTGAGTCTCAAGAGTTTGGCCTGGTAATACTGGCTTGGAAAATCTCACCTGAACATGAGATTCAAGACACAGAACATCAGATTCAATGAAACAGAATTATAACACAAAAACAATCAGTGGTTCATAACAGAAAACATAATATGTATCAATCACACAACAGAATAATCCATATATGGTTTGATTAGTATTTTATTTTCTCCAATAATTAAACAAAGGCTGAGGGTTGACTTTGTAGCATTAGGCTTTACCACATCTTTTTGGTCTGTTCCCATAGAATGGCAAGCCATTAGCCAAGAGCATCACATAAACCACAAACTCTATAGCTCCAGAGATGACCCCCCCCCCCCCCCTCACGCCACCTGGGTTTCCAGAAAAATTACAGTTGTCTAAATGGTGCACACCAAAAATGAATCCAAGACTTTCAGAGCACAAGGCTGATAGCTAGACCACTATACTATTGAAATCATGGTGACCAGTTCAAAACCTGGTTGTGCCATCTTTTCAGGTTGCAAAACCAGCACTTTACTGAGTTGGGGAAAGAACAGGCAGCTAGGGAGAGGGAACTGGTCACCCAACCTTACAATACTGCCTATGCTGGGATGCTGAGTACAGCCAAGAACAGCAGCAACTGTTTATGAAAGCTCTTTGGTTGTTCTATTACATATGCAAGGACCATGCTGAACCATTTGTTTCATTGCAATTGTGTACATAAGCATTATCCTTTTGTATGTAACAACATGGATGTTGAGTACCTCCAGAACATCTTATTAAAGATACAGATTGCAGTGAGACTACTTAGCACTGTTAGTAAACATAGAATAATGATGTTGACATACAATAAGACATTCGCTGTTTAGGGACAAATGGTTAGTTAAAAGAAAGATTTTGCAATAGGCTGCATGTTCTATTGGTAGGGGGCCTGGCTGCAGTTACTGCATTGAACATGATATTATCAACTGCTGCTTCGGCAGGAAAAGAACTGCGTTGAGAGGATAGAACTGTGAAAATATGTAAATTATAATTGGTAGACTACATGTAGATGACCTAAATGGATTTACCCCGGAGGATAATATCATGAGACAAAGATCAGTACTCACATGGTGTCCAGTGGAATGCTATAACGGAGATAATTACTGGACTATCATATTCACTGTTCATCAAAAAGTATTGAGAGGTAAATGACTAAATGCATGCAGAGAATGACAGCAGGGCAGTATCTTAGACTGAACATCAATGTACAAGGTGTGAATCAATGGCAGTATCTTAGACTGAACATCAATGTACAAGGTGTGAATCAATGGCAGTATCTTAGACTGAACACCAATGTACAAGGTGTGAATCAATGTAACAGCCTGAAGGATGTCTTGCTAGTCTGTGATCTCAGATAGATAGTCTCAGATTCAACCAGCTAGATATTTTTGGCAACTGGTTTATTATTCCCAAACTGACTTCTCACCATTGTTGGCATGGTATCCACAACTAGCCCACATTCTTGACATCTTTCTGAGATAAACTAAAGCCAAAAGACCAGAAGATGCCAACAAGTAGTTGCTGGAGACAACATCTAGAAAATGATATAACAAAGTTAAATATAACAAGCACAACCATAGAATGCCTACCTTCACAGATTTAAACCTGCTCATGTCATTGTCTGCAAATGTTGCCATAACATGTCTTACAGCATACCCAAAGCTACAGAGACCGTGTAAAATTGGAGACTTGAAACCTAGAAACAGACACAACATTCATTTGATCTTCTATTGTAGATAGATATTTTATATTTATTATTTCCTGGATTGAAGCGACATGGTAGAAACATTATGAAAGGAGAAACATGTTGGGAGACGTAAAAACAGTAGGAAAATATTGCAGACAGGAAAAGTATGGTGTTTGAGAGATGTCAAAAGACAGAAAACAATGTGTAAGCATGTTATCTTAGTGTTCAGAATATTAATAAACTATTTATTTAATGACAAAATTTCAGAATCTTGATGAGACAAGCTGCTGCAGTTAAAACTGATTCATGTGTAACCTGTCTTAACAAATTAATATATTCTTGAGCATTAATTTAAGTATCCCCAAATACAAAAACCTTCCATCAACTTTTACCAGCAAATGTCAGGTTTCTTCCAAATAAAAGTGTCATATTTATTGTAAGATATATCTGTTTCATACATATTTATTATAACACTGCACTATCATATTTTCAGGTTCTTAACAGTTTTTGAGTGTTCTGTGCCATACCTGTGTCTTTTCTTCTGTGATATATATATATATGAGGGTAAGTTAATAAGTAAGTCACAAATGGCTGTAGAAAAATAACTAAATATGATAACAACTTGAAACCAGTTTATTTTTTAACATACATTGTCCGTTAATTTCTCAACATAATTTCCACCAACATTGATGCCCTTATCCCATCGTTTTATCAGTCCTCAGGCTGCAAGGAACAGCATGCTCTGTTTTCTGAACCACGTTTTTACTTCACATTCAACTTCGGCGTCATTCGCGAAATGTCTCCCGCCAAGATGGGTTTTCAGTGTTTATCCTGTAAAGCGGCGCATAACTGGGTAGAAAAAGGTATGAGGGCGAGTCAATAAGTAAGTCACACAGTTCTGTGGGATGGCCGGTAAATGAAAACAAAGCACACAGTTCTATGCAGCTGGTTTGGGAAGACTGATAAAACAATGGGATAAGTGCATCAATGTTGGTGGAAATTATGTTGAGAAATAAAGGGACAATGTATGTATAAAAATAAACTGGTTTCAAGTTGTTATCATATTTAGTTATTTTTCTACAGCCATTTGTGACTTACTTATTAACTTACCCTTGTGTATATATATATATATATATATATATATATATATATATATATATATATATATATATATATATATATATATATATATATATATATGGAAACACTAGTGATGAATGCATAAATATGACCAAAGACATTACCTCCCAGGGCAGCAAAGCTAGGATCAATATGCAGTGGATTAGGATCACCACTCAGTCTATACAATGCAGCCTGAAGATAATCACAATATTTATCACATTATATACTGCCAACAACTTCTCATAGAATTATATCCTACAGGTGAAACAACTGGCTTATAACTGTGATGCAAGGCATAAAAATAAAACATCTGTGACACAACACTATCCTAACATTAACATATTAAAAAGTGTGCAAAAAGGTTTGGAATAAATTCCTTACACAATAAAAGATATAGCAAAAGGTATAAGCAGTTCATAACTCTTCAATACATATACAAATATGGGAATGGATAAATAGCTAAAAACTATCTAAGAACATAGGTCTTTACAAAGTGCTTACAATATTTTTAAAAGAGTAAAGAACAATTAGAAAAACAATGAGAACAACATTTAAAACTGAACTGATTGCCTGCCGGGAGCCCACAGTTCGGCTCAATGGAACAGTTCTGACACCAGCAAGCCAATAGGTCGACTTGGTATAGACTGTGGGTTATTTGTTTCATTTCTCTTATTTTCCGCAATTTTTAGTGCCCAGAAATGACGATTCACACACATAAAAGATTTCCTTTCGACCAGTGATAGACAAAGCGCATGGATTCATTGTGTTTTAGGAGAAAACAAGTGTTTATGTAGTTTGTTTTGATTATTTTCGAAATGACAACATCTTCTGGTTCTGAACCTCATATATTTTAATAAAATCACCGTTTTAAACAATCTTATATTATAGTTATTGCGATTTAAAGGACTTTGTGAAAGATTTTAAAACTAATACCACGTGCAGTATTCAGTTAATTATTTAGAAGACTGTCAAAATTGAAAACAAAACTAACAGTGAAAGTTCCTCATGATATGATGGCACATGTCGACTTATGCTTGCGCTAATGGGCCACACTTGTGCAACTAAATTTGTTTTGCCTATCACAAAGTATTTAAATAATTAAATTTAAAAGAATAATAATTATAACTAAATAGAAAATAGTGTTATATTATTCTTCTCAGTACAATCTGCCCAGTGTGCTCCTGACATTTCATTTTGTGTGAAAATTATATGCTTCAAAATATTATGTTTTGTGTTTTATTGGTGTTATGGAGCAGTTCTAGTGATATTATTGAACACAAGTGTATTTAACATTATTCAGTAAATTTAACTGGATTATCTGCAGCGGAAACAGCATAACACCTTGGTCAGTGGAAGTTTGTCATAACTGTCACCCTTTTAATTTAAATTGGTATTACAAAACCTCTCATTATTGTCATAATATTTCTAACCTATCAATTAATTATTAACACTGTCGTGTTCCTTGTGCAATCTCCTTTAATTTGATATATCATGCAGCACATCTGCTACAATTGTAACCATTTTCACATTATTGTCACACTCCCGCTTCCCATTTTCTGCCATGAATTTCTGTTTGGTCAGGACCACTTTTTTGTTTGGCAGGCAATCAGTTAATTTAAATTATTAATAAACCTCTCATTATTGTCATTTCTTGTGCAATCTCCTTTAGTTTGATATATCATGCAATATATCTGCTACAATTTTAACCATTTTCACAACATTATTGTCACACACCTTTACTTCCCATTTTCTGCCATGAATTTCTGTTTGGTCAGGACCCACTTTTTTGTTTGGCAGGCAATCAGTTAAATTAACAATACTACAAGGTAGCAGTTTACATGTCTTTAGTTTCCAACATGCATACTCCCGCATGTGTTATGTATTTATTGCACGAGTAAGACAAATTAGTACTTTACAGTGTTTGAAGGCTGGCATACAGGCATGTAAAGAACCAGAAAGAAAATTCACACAATTTGGATTTTGCAGCATAAAGCTGTTGACAAGTGCTGTTGTTGTGTGTCACATGGCACATAATTACAACTCTCAGTTAATGGTTTCCATGAATGAAACACTGATCAGCACCCAATGCCAAAATTAGCTTCAGTAGATCAGAAATTTTTTTTCAAGTGTCACATAATTGTCCTTGCTCTTTCATTTAAACACTGAATAAATCAAATTATTTATCCTCATGTGGGCAACACATTTTGGTTCACATTTGTCGCTAAGCATATTATCATGCAGCAGGTCCTCGTCACTCTCATCAAGGTGTGCTGAATAGTCTTTTGATACCTTGCCAGTTCTCCTGTGTAATGTATTTTCATGCCCTAGGAGTCCGCAGTGTTCTGTCTCAATCTTTGAGCAGGTCGCCTAATGACTCTTCTTTGAGGAACCAAGCCTTCCACTGTTGTTCTTTCCAAACCACTGGGAATGTTTAGAATGATCCAAGTATTTCAGTTTCTGAGACCTGATATTGTTTATGAGCCAAGTTTGTGTAGATGTTCAGATACTGTAAAATGTCATAAAAGCGTAGGAGGGAACTGAAGTTTATAATTTCGATCCAAGAGATGCTACTTGGAATCAGGTCTCAGTTTTTATAACAGACCCTTCATAGAATTGATACACCTGTTTCTTCATGTTTCTCTAGCTCTAAATGCAAAACTAGTTTGGTTGTAGACAAATCATTATCTATTGGGCTTTGTCCCTGCACAAATTTAATGCAGCAATTGCTACCCATGATTGTTTTGATGCCATTATTTCTCATTCTGTCACTTCCAGTGAAGCCAGTAGCAGTTTTCAAGCATTTAATCTTGTATTTGAATGCACATTGGGAGCAAGTCGCTGCTGAAAGTGTTGCATGGAGGGCAAATATCAGAGATGGAATAATGCCAAAGGAGAAAATAATTGCAGATAGATCACACACTGAGCGCGTGAGACAAAAGATAGTGCTTGATGATGAAAATGAGAGACGTGTGTCTCAGCGCAAATTAATCTGATCAGTCACATTCACTACTGCCATGGGCTGTAGTTATTAAGCCTTTTTGAAGCACAATGTAACAAACTATCATCTGTCAAGATGGCAAGGTGCCAATGAATGATGAGTGAATGCTTTATATGAATCATTCTCTAAGAATGATAGTAACTACAGAGTGAAAATGTTTCTTTTCTCTGTGATTTACCTGATCTACAGTGGTCTTCTCTTGTGTCGCAGCATCAGGGGCGCGAGAAGGAGCATCTACCAGAGGAACTGCAGCACTAGATTTACTGGGACCTCCAAAGTTTCCAGCTCCCACAGCAAATGTTGTGAACTGATTGAAGGCCACCTTCTCATTTTTTTCATCGAAAGTTTCCACTGTTAAAAAAGATAAATGCTGTCCAAATTTAAACAGAATGCTTGATAAAACATTATTAAAAACAGTTGTAATGAACAAGCAAATGACTGAAGTTAACACCTAGGATAATTTTAAACTTAAATATTTCAGAGTTAATGATAATCATACACACATAATTGATGCATACTGCATAACACCCCCCCCCCCCCCCCCACTCCTCTTCTTCAACCATACACGCATGACATAGCCTCAAAAAGTTTTCTTTGAGAAAAAAGAAAAGAAATGAAAAATAATCAACTATGATCAAATGATTGATGTTGTCTTGGAAATATTAGCATAATAAAAGATGAAAGTGAGCTTGGTAAAACAACATTGTGGATGTTACTTTCTCATTTTCATTTGAACAAAGTGACAGAAGTTTGTGTATTGTGCATGTAGCAACATCAGAGTTGAAAATGTCCTTGCTTAAAAAACATCAAAGTTAGATCTGCCTGAGAAGTCATTCTCACAGACATTAACCTCGCTTCAGGAAGTATATGGTAATGCCACAAAGAAGAAATTGCAAGCTCTTGAATGGTACAAGCATTTCCATGCAAAATTCAGATCAGCTGGTTTCAGGTTCATGGCAATACAGCAGCACATTGATCCCTGTTTGAGAAGCAGTATTGCATAATACACACTATGACTGCACTAAACATCCTCAAAATTATCCTGACACTGCTAATATTTTCTTAGTCTCACCTCAAAATGGCACTGAAATGGAGGTGATTCAAGAAAGCTGCGGATATTACCAACAATGTGATAATGCAGATGAGAGAGTTATTAAAGACGGATTCAGGGAATCACACAGATTGGAAGACTTGAAAAGGTACAAAACGAAGCCATGCGCATCATTTTGGGCTACCAATGAGATAC
Source organism: Cepaea hortensis (assembly GCA_963921405.1). NCBI lineage: Eukaryota > Metazoa > Mollusca > Gastropoda > Stylommatophora > Helicidae > Cepaea > Cepaea hortensis. Next base: position 47,165,621 of record OY992878.1, on the reverse strand, counting down.
CTCCTTGACTTCCCGACAATGGAACACAGGATCAAGATCTGGAGAGCTCCTGCATACTTAAAAATAAGTGCAGATGAGCAGCACCCTCAGTATGACGCTATATTCAGAGAAAAGGGTGACAGGCTAAAGAGAGGCAAATCATGGATGGGCCGGACGGAAGATGTCGTCAGACAGGTCTGCAGTCTTACCAGTATCAACCCCGGCAAGGAATGGGTGCCGGTGCCTCCAGCTTTTAAGTGCACTTTCTCCTGCATTATCACACCCGACAGATGGTGCAGAGAGCAGAATCCTGCCGCTGTCAATGCAGAGGTCAACGCGCTCATCTATGAACACTCAGATAGCCCCGAAGTGCTCATCTATGCAGATGGATCTGTTGTAAAGCAGCAGAGAAGTGCGTGGGCATTTACAGCCCGTTCAGCGGGCCGAACCGTTCAAGAATCCAGTGGTGCCCACTCTATGACCATGAGCAGCATGACGATGGAGGTGATGGCAGTTACACAGGCTTTCATATGGCTGGAATCACAGCATTATACCAACGTGTGTGTACTAAGTGATTCAATGAGCAAGATTCAGAAGGTTGAAGCTGGATCTGTACGTAGACAGTGGACTGAGTCGCTGCGGAAGTCTGTTGTCCGTAAAGTCACCTTCATCTTCGTCCCGGGACATGCTGGAGTCGAGGGAAATGAACGAGCTGATAAACTGGCTGCCTCTGCACCCTCTGTAGATGGCGAGCCCATGGATCATGCCGATGTTATTAACGCCCTCAAAGATATGGCGAGAACAGAGGACTTTGACGTCAGTGAATCCACATCGCTGTCCAGGATGAAAGACATGGGAGTAAGAATCGGCACGGCCAGACGCGAGAGGTACATCGGGAAAACAAGGCGCCACGTCAACCAACACAGGACTGGCACTATTAGCTACCGGATGCTGATGCATATGCTGGGGGGAGGATCTGAGCACCTATGGACATGTCCGGAGTGCAATGAAGATACCCAACTGATAACTGATAACTGAACTGATCAGGGAATGTTTCCATTAGCTGCATGAAAGTTGGCAAATGTGTGTAGCTGACAAATAAACTGTAGTGTAAATGGCTGCAATGTTACTGATTTGTATAAAATAAAGACGTTTCTGCAACTTTGTAAAGCCATCTCATAAATCATGCTTACAATTTATTAATAAATGTCTCACAAAAGTCTGATCTCTAATAACTGTTCAGTTACAGTCAGTAAAACAGTAAAGAACATGTTTAGATTGGATATAAGGTGCTAACCTCATATTTGTATAGACCAATAAGCACTCTATGTGTTGCAGTAAAAGTTCACATGCATTTCCAGTGTCTGTTATAGTAATTATCTAAATGAACAAATAAAGCATCATAAACACACGCTGATATTTTATACAAATTATAGATTAGCTAATAGACATGGCAAACTGAACAAATATACTACCATTGTACAGAATTACTGCTCCGGATTTCTTGTCTAAGATGTCAGCAACATATAATTTTGACGTCAGCTGACCTTTGCGAGGCAGAGGCTTCAATAACTCCAGATACTGTTCCCCATGTAGAACCTGGAAGATTATTAATGACAAAGTAACTCAATGTGCAAACAATACATCGGGTAAACCTTTTTACAGGGTGCTGTGGTAGCACAGTAGCTAGCTTGCTTGTCTACTGGCCTGGTGGTGGTCATATAATTGGTCATTGAGGTGGAATGATAAAACTGGCCTGGTGGTGGTCATATAATTGGTCATTGAGGTGGAATGATAAAACTGACCTGGTGGTGGTCATATAATTGGTCATTGAGGTGGAATGATAAAACTGACCTGGTGGTGGTCATATAATTGGTCATTGAGGTGGAATGATAAAACTGGCCTGGTGGTGGTCATATAATTGGTCATTGAGGTGGAATGATAAAACTGACCTGGTGGTGGTCATATAATTGGTCATTGAGGTGGAATGATAAAACTGACCTGGTGGTGGTCATATAATTGGTCATTGAGGTGGAATGATAAAACTGACCTGGTGGTGGTCATATAATTGGTCATTGAGGTGGAATGATAAAACTGGCCTGGTGGTGGTCATATAATTGGTCATTGAGGTGGAATGATAAAACTGGCCTGGTGGTGGTCATATAATTGGTCATTGAGGTGGCATGATAAAACTGGCCTGGTGGTGGTCATATAATTGGTCATTGAGGTGGCATGATAAAACTGACCTGGTGGTGGTCATATAATTGGTCATTGAGGTGGAATGATAAAACTGGCCTGGTGGTGGTCATATAATTGGTCATTGAGGTGGAATGATAAAACTGACCTGGTGGTGGTCATATAATTGGTCATTGAGGTGGAATGATAAAACTGACCTGGTGGTGGTCATATAATTGGTCATTGAGGTGGAATGATAAAACTGGCCTGGTGGTGGTCATATAATTGGTCATTGAGGTGGAATGATAAAACTGGCCTGGTGGTGGTCATATAATTGGTCATTGAGGTGGAATGATGAAACTGACCTGGTGGTGGTCATATAATTGGTCATTGAGGTGGAATGATAAAACTGACCTGGTGGTGGTCATATAATTGGTCATTGAGGTGGAATGATAAAACTGGCCTGGTGGTGGTCATATAATTGGTCATTGAGGTGGAATGATGAAACTGACCTGGTGGTGGTCATATAATTGGTCATTGAGGTGGAATGATAAAACTGACCTGGTGGTGGTCATATAATTGGTCATTGAGGTGGAATGATAAAACTGGCCTGGTGGTGGTCATATAATTGGTCATTGAGGTGGAATGATGAAACTGACCTGGTGGTGGTCATATAATTGGTCATTGAGGTGGAATGATAAAACTGACCTGAACTACCATGTCAACTCAGGCTAAAATGGGTACCAGGAAATCTCCTGAGAAGTAAAGACGAACAGCATATCATCCATTAATTGCCAACTGTTCTATACAAATATGGGGCCACAACCATGTGGAAAAGGGTCTTTTACTTTTTGTTATGTTTAATTTAAGCCCATTTACATGTCCTTAAGGTGTACTTAGGATATGACATTAGACCCATATTTTCAGCGACCAAATGGCAAACAAGGGATCACATGGTCATTATCACATTGGCTGTTTCTTTTTTTTAAATTACTTTTGTTAAGACACTTTCTGGTGTGCTTTCTATGAGGTGGGATAAACCAACCCCCAGGATCCAATTAAACTACTGAAAAGAAAAAACAAGTTTAATATGGCAGCAGAGAACAGGCCATGCCCCAGTAAATAGACATCTAGTTAGAATTATACATTGTGAGAACAGAACTGCAGGAACTGCTTCCAGCATCAAGAATCAGTTAGACACCTATTACTGCTATGTCCAAGATTAGAAGATCTACAGTACAAACTACTGCCACCACATTCTACTATCAAGACAAAGCAGAAGGCATGTGTTATAAAAAGTGACTAAGTGAGATTACCCAGCAAATTTATATAAACAAAGTAAAGTTGGTTGCATATCCTTTAAAGGATGTAGCATTCACCCCTAGCAGTTTTTGTTGCTTGTGATTCATGGGCAAGTTTACGTTCAGTAGTTTGCCATTGCTTTCTGAACGACCAGCACTCATACCATTGTATGGAAACCAACACACAGTGGTCTACTTCCAAATCACCTGCAGCTATGTCTGAATGCGGTATGCGGGATTACAAATTGCATTCGCAACCCCTTCGCCACAGAGCCAGATAGATTTATAAAGAACCACCCATAAACAAAACAACTGAAGTCTGATGTCACCTGGACATTGCACTGAATGTTCTATTCAGAGATCAAATATTTCCAGCACAAAGTCTAAAAAATCCTCTACTCCATGTTACAAGTTAAATAAATGTATACCAACCTTTGTAGGATCTATCTTAAAGCCAGGCAGGCCCTTTAAGGTTGACTTAAAGAGGCAAGCAAATGCTGGAATTACTCCAAAAGTTGGAAGGACTGTAAAATCGCCAGACAGCTCAAACAGGAACTTCAGATAGTCACTCTGAACTGTGGAGACTCCCACTAACAAAATACACAGCCTTATTAGTGTTTGATTCTCAAGGTCTTATAACTGTATTTACCAGTCTATATTTGCTATATTTGCACAATAAATGGCCTTTCTGTGAGGGCTCAACATCATCTATTGAGGCTGTTTAAAGAGCGTTGGAAATAAGCTCTAAAGGTGAGAATAAGCAATTTTCCAGAAAGCCAGTAAAGCCCCATAGAAAATCTAGATGTTCATCATTATCTCAAGTAATAAATTACTAAGCACTAGTTAAAACTGCAAATAACTGAACAGATCTAGTGTTTATTTGTTATACTGCCACCAATTGCCAGTTTCTCAATGGTGGTCTCCTAATAAAGACATGAAAACATTTCACTGTGTTTGTGTCAAGCTACCTTCTTCTTTTGCTCTTTATCCCCCATTGATGCTAAAGTAACTCATATCAAGGCATCTTATCTGTTACTGTCACCTGCAGCTCTGTCCATGATTTCCCCAGATTATTCATATCTGTTTTTAACTACCTTCTCCATATGTTTTAGGTCTCCCCCTATTATGTTCACCCTGGGACGCAGAGGTGTTTCCAAGGCACCAGGGCCGGGTTATATACTGGCCAAGACCTATTGACGCGTCCTCGCCGAGCGTCCTGGGCAACAGGTCCCTTCGGGGTCCTGGCTGAAGTCAATAGGATCGCCGATTCCTCCGAAGTCGGAGAGTGTCTGCCTGTATGGCGAGGAACCACCAGTCTGCACACAAATAAGCCAGACATGGGACAACGGATACTCACGCAAACCTCAGGTCCTGTATGACATCACACTGATGTTGGACAACAGGATGCCTTCATCCGACATACAGGACTTTGCGTTGGAGCTCAAGCCAATAAACACAAACAAGCAAGCAAGCAAGCATGTTCACCCTGTGGTAGTTATACTATTCTCAGGTTTTATCAATGTGTCCTAGCTACACTAACATCTTTTCCTCATCTCTTGATTCACTGGCACTGTCAAACTACCTATTAGCAATATATGTTCATTTTGTTTCTTTGCTAGACTACAGCCTCCCTATTTTAAATGTGTTACTTTCAAATGGGCATCGTTTCTCAAAGTAAACTTTACTTACTGCAATACATAACATTATTAACTCTCTAGGATGTTAAATTCTAAGAATGCCTGTGAGTTACAAAAACATTAAGAATCAATAAACATTTTAATAACAAATAAAAATAAATAAACAACAAATAAAAACTGACTCACCTCCCAAAGCATACAGTATTGCATCTTTTTCTGTGTAAGAAAATGTTACTGGCTTTGCTTTGAATGTCTTTGCCAGGGCCTGTGATGTACAATAACATGTTAAAAATGACAATTTTATGTATGATTAAAATAATAAGTAAAGGACCTTATGCTTGGAGGCGTATTGGGCATAAGGTTAAAAAAAAGATAGTTGCATATCCTTTATAGGACGCTGCAGTCAACACCAGCATGTTTTGCTGTTGTGATCTCTTGGCAAGTTTACGTTCAGTAGTTTGTCATTGCTTTCTTAATAACTGGCATCCATACCATTTCATAAAAACCAACGTAAGGCGGTCTGCTGCCAAATCGCCCACAGCTGTGTTTCAAATGTAATATGTGGGATTACGAACTGCATCCGTAACTCCTTCACCACATGCATTCGTAACCCCATCGCCACGGAGCCAGCGGGCATAAGGTACCAGCGCCAAATTTATACGAGCAACTGGTACTTGATGGGTGATGTGGCCAGTATCGCACCAGCTGTCTTTACTTCCCAGAACATTTTCTGGTACTCATGTTAAGGTCGGTCAACCTGGGAGCCTAGGTCAATATTTAAAAACTATGACCACAGACAGAAATGAGATGGAAAGAAAATGGTGAAAATAAAAATAAAGTATATGTAGTGGAGTGTTCCTGGCTTGATCTATGACTAAATCTGTTAAGGAACTGTGAGATGCAAAAATACTGTCATCATATATTTATTTATGCCTAACAAACAGTAGAAGGCAGTGGGCTTTAGAGAGCAACATGACACTGTTCATAAGAAGTAAGATTTAAATTAACTTGCAGTGTCTAAAACAAAAAGACTTTCCCTGAATAACAAGAAAATAGAAACAACAGTTAAATTAAAGAAAAAGATGACACAACATGTTAAACAATGCAAGGGAAAATGCTTATTCAAGTTAATAAATTTAATAAATACCGGGGGTAAGTCAAAACATCAAATGGATGATGTGTGACACAGATTAAGAGCAGAACAGGCCAACCAAAATCTGCGTTTCAGAAAATTAAAACTATCTTATGCAACAAGTCACTATCATTGAACGACAGAAAAAGAGTACTGAAATGTTACATAGAATCTGTTTTGCTGTGGCAATAAATCATGGAATGTGAATGAACAAATTAGAAAGAGATCTGAGGCAATGGAAATGCGGCTCCTGAGAAGAATGTTGCAAATACTTGGACTGCATGAGTAATTAACAATAACTGTTTCCATCCATCCATCATGTGCCATGTCAGTAAGCATGGGCGATCATGTTTTGCCATCTCACTCGATCACCAGAATTGTGGATCAGCTCTGTGTTCCTATCTCGACCATGCCACGTGGCCAAGCCATCCAGGTATTTACTTCTCGGCCTTCCCCTTGGTCTCTTCCGTTCGATCTTACCAGTTGTCACCAAATTCTCCAAGTCATTTCTTCTCATAACATGCCCAAAAAATGTTGACTGTCTATGTCTAATGACTGTAATCAGTTTACAATCATCATTTGTTTCTTGAAGGGTTTGTTCATTGGTTTTTCTGACTGCCCATGGTATTCTTTACATTTTTCTCAGAAACCGCGTTTCCACAGCCATCAGATGTTTGTCAGCTTGACTGCTAATTGTCCATGCTTCACATCCATACAAAAGTACAGGTTCTATGTAGCACCTCAACACTCTTTTTCTCGTTTCAATTGATATCTTTTTATTGGTCAGTTTGTTTCTCATCTGGCAAAAGAATAACTGTTTGGAAAAGGATAATGAAACTAGAACACTATATACAATTACAAAGTCGCTTAAAAGTCAACAGGGTCCACTTCATTGCACCGGGTTTTTATCGAGACAAACACTGTTCTGTGGTCATATAATGAGAAGAGAGGCACTGGAAAACATTGTGATGACTGGAAAGATCAGCAGTTGAAGAGGCAAAGGCAGACCAAGAGAAATGCTGCTGGATAAAAAAAGTCGCTTAAAAGTCGACAGGGTCGACTTCATTGCACCGGGTTTTATCCCATATGGCTCGGTCTCTTTCCGCAGTGCGGAAAGCGTCGCACAAAGCATGAACTCCATAGCTTCTAGCGACGACCCACAGGAGTCTCCTAAACATTTAACTCGTAAACCGAAGGGCGCGGCCCGGAATCGAACCCATAACCTTCGGAGCACGAGTCAAACGGCTTGACCACTTCGCCACAGAGACTCGGCATGGAAGAATATCACTAAAACTGATCCAGCATAGACAGCAAAGACAGATCTGTGAAGATGCATGAAAGTCTGTGCCAGCTGGTGGGACACATAATGATGATGTTGAGCAATGCAGGTCATCATGTCCTCCACAAACATCCATTCTCTGTGTTCTTGATCAGTTTGACGGCTGATTTCTTCTTGTTTTTTCTCATTCAACTTTAAAGTGTGGTCTGTCAAGAACTCAGTATGTCTAACTTAGCATGCATTTGTGTCAGATTTACTTCTCCCAAACAGACTCCATCCAGGGTAACAGGCTCTATCCACCTCTGGATAGGTTTTCTTTCCTAACAATTCCTGAAATAGTTGTCCTATTAGAGACTGTTCTTTGTGATTTTCAACTGCTGTATGATTATTAACATTCACAACTTGTACAATATGACATTTTTTTCTACAGCCCACAAACGAGGTGCCAGAGCTACTTACATGTCTAATGTTTTTTTTTTTGTTTTTTTTTTGGCTCGCTCATTCACTTTGAACTCAAGCGTAGTACATACACTATTTATAGTAGTGATGGACTGAATTTTGCATGTGGATTAGCTTTCCCTATTAACAGTGTCCCTCGCCATCAGGCAAACCCACTCCGACTTCAGAGGTACTTGTAATTTACGTCCCCAAGTCAAGGACGACAGGTCAATATTTTAGTCCGGCTGTCAGGTGCAGGGGTTCAACCGCTTACCTCGGCATCAGCACACTGGATATTTAAGAAGATGCGTTCTTATCCATTCGGCCATGCAGACCTGCATGTCTAATGTTGTTTGCAGATCTTTCTCACAAGCAGTACAGCAATAATAGAAAACAATTCTATTACTTTATAATGCTTATGCAGAGGTGAAGAGAACTGGTGAGAATGGAGGACAATTGAGCAATATGAACAGATGGCTTCAACACTAGCCTTAACTCTGGCTCACCTACTAATGTTTACTTATTTAAAAACTGGGAAAATAGAAAACAGAAGTAAAGACATGTTCCAGGTTTTACTTCACACATTATCTGCAACTTAGTTAATAAATAAAGTGAAAGTGCCACCAGCTCTCATTACCCTACTGTTGATTCTTTTTCCACATATGCAAACTTTCCATATGAAATAGATACAACTTACAACTGGATCTTTAATATCAGCCACTGACTGTGCCTCTTTCTCCTCTTGATCAAACTTATCAATAAGGTTCATTATAAACCCAGTGGCCTCTGCAAAACCAGTCAATATATTATATACATAATATATACACATCTGCTAATAACACATCTATCATTTGAATTTACAATAACTTTGTTAATCACACACTACAAGCATGGTCAGGATGTCAGTTAAATGAACCCGTTATAGATAGTTGTTAATACGTCTATGTCTGTATGGCTCTATGGTGAAGGGATTACAGCTGCAATTCGTAATCTCGCATACCATGTTCAAAACACAGCTGCAGGAGATATGGCAGCAGACCGCCTTGCATCAGTCTATATAAAATGGTATGAGTGCTGGCCATTCAGAAAGTAATTGCAAACTACAGAACAAAACCTTGCCAAGAAATTTTAAAAAACCAAAAAATGCTGGTGTTGACGGCAACGTCCTGTAAAGGATACGCAACTAACAGGACATGCAGCTACTACTGAAAGTATTTAGGATGTAAAGGACATTTATATGAAGGGGAAATGACTTTGGCTCAGTAATTCAAGACAGGGATTTACATGCACCAAATAACAGACAGTAAGTACATGTACACCAAATTTACAAGGTCAACAGACTATGTTCCTCTTCACCTTACAGCAACGAAGGAATGACAAATAAATACAATTTATACTTTTAATTGTCTTATACAGTTTCTCTACATGTAGTGAATGAAATCAAGGCTGTGCTTCGACGATCAAAAAACAGCGCTCCAGGGCCAGATGGCATAAGATACGACGACATCAATAGGTGTACCGACAACAAGCTAGAGGAACTAGCAGACATGTACAACAACAGTATAGGGAGTGCTAGCATCAAGGAGGAGTGGTTACACAGCTATCTGATTCCCTTGTCGAAGCCTGGCAAAGACCACACAAAAATTCAGGGATATCGAGTTATAACCATGCAGAATACAATAGGCAAGCTGCTTGAGAAGTTAATTGCCAGGAAAATATCAAGCCAGCTGGAGAGGCAAGATGTTTTCCCACCTACCCTGGGTGGGTACCGTCCAAAAAGAGAAACCTGGACCAATGCAGTAGTTTTTGCCCATGATGTCTATGAAGGTTTCCACTCAGGCATTGAAACCTTTGCTGCAGCGATTGATCTTGAGGACGCGTACAACAGAGTACCTTTGGATTTTTTAATGCTTCAGCTTCTTGAACTCAAAATAAGTCCATTCCTCCTTAGTTGGATCGCTGCAGCCCTCTTCCAAAGGAAAGCAGTTTTTAGATGTGGCAGTTGGACATCGGAACCAACAACAATATATCCTGGCCTACCACAGGGATCACCATTATCTCCGGTACTGTTCAACGCCTACACTGTGAGAATCACTGGACCTGGTAGGACATTGTCATATGCCGATGATGTTTTAGTGTATCGCCAGGGTAAGGATAGAGATCTGGTTGCTGTGGAACTACAAAGCTAACTCAATCGCATAAGTACTTGATGTATTGAGGCTGGGGCAATGGTCAGCCCAACAAAGGCAACAGTGACATGGGTTCTCGTTGAATAATCATATTGTCAACACTCCAACACCAACTGTAAATCTGTGTTCAGAGACGGTGGAAAGAACGCAGGCAATGAATTACCTGGGGATACGGTTTGATTGAAGCCTTGCTTATAATGTGCACATAGACCAGGTGATAACAAAGGCCAAGCGGGGGTTGGCTGCGATGAGGGTGATGGCGGCAGCAAACTGTGAGCAGCACCATCTATGTCTTCTATACGAAAGGCTGGTCATGTCTGTTTTTGAGTATACGATGGCAATCCTGACTCTCAGTCGTAAGCAGATAGAAAGGATGAAAAGGATAGCGCATTATTCTTGGTTGTACAAGTGATACACCGTGCAGGGCGATGCACTACCTTCTTGATTCTCCAACCATTGAAGACAGAATACAAGTCTGCAGAGCTCGCACCTGCCTCAGAGTTAACGCAAACACACAACATCCATTGCATAGTGAAATTATGAAGGTGAAGGGCAGCAGGTTAAAAAGAGGAAGGTCGTGGATGGGTCAAGCCGAAGACATTCTTCAACAGGTGTGTTCACTTGAGGACTTAGAACCTGGCGAGGAGTGGTTACAAGTGCCAACAGATTTCTGCACATCCTTTTCAGTTTGCATCCAACTAGACAGAAAATGCAGACAAGAAAACCCGCCAGCTATGGAGGCAGAAGTACAAGCGTTGATTTTCGAGAATTCGCTAGACGGTGATGCTGTCATTTACACAGATGGGTCGGTCGTCCGACATGTCAGAAGCTCATGGGCCTTTACGGTTCAGGCTGGAGGGAGAATTGTGAAGGAGGACTCTGGTGCTTTTGCTGAGACCACAAGTAGCCTGACTATGGAAGTCATGGCAGTAAGTAAAGCAATAACATGGCTCGAGACACAGACATTCACTAGGGCATATTTCCTTAGCGACTCAATGAACATGGTCAAGAGGATAGAGATGGGGGGGATCCGAAGAGAATGGTTGTTGTCTCTGGAGAGGTCTCGGCTGGCAAAGATTAGTTTCATCTTCGTGCCAGGGCATGCGGGAGAACAAGGGAATGAGCGGGCTGACAAGCTCGCAGGTAACGCTACTGTGGAGGGCGGATGCGCCATGGACCAGGCTGACATTCTGAATGCTCTACGAGAAGTAAGACTTTTGCGAGAACCAAGTGATGACTTAATAGAAAAAGACCAGATTCTACAGGTATGGACAGATTATGTGAAACACCTTTATGATGATAACAGAGACGAACAGTATGATATTAGATTTAATAATGAAGGACCGCCAATTTTGGAGATGGAGGTTCGAAATGTTCTTAAGCATATGAAAGATGGCAAGGTACCCGGTGCAGATAACATCACAACAGAAATGATTAAAGCTTTAGAAGAATTTGGACTAGATCAAGTCACCAGACTGCTGAACACATTATATGATACTGGAGATATACCTCTTGAATTATGTAACTCTATATTTATTGCAATCTCAAAGAAATCAGGAACCTTGGAATGTGATCAACATAGAACAATTAGTATAATGAGTCACATCACAAAGATTTTGCTAAGAATTATCATGCAAAGAATGAGGAAGAAGATACAACCTGAAATAGGGGAAGAACAATGCAGGTTTGTAGAAGGAAAGGGTACAGTAAATGCTGTGTATATGCTGCGAACAGTTATTGAACGTGCTATAGAAGTAAACAAGGATATACATCTTTGCTTTATTGACTATACAAAGGCTTTTGATAGCGTTAGACATGTCAGCATGGTGGATATGCTTGCAGATCTACAAATTGATGGGAAAGACATTAGACTTATAAAAAACATATATTGGAAACAACAAGCTGCAATAAGGATTGATAATGAAGTGGGACAGTATCAGCCAATTAAGAGAGGTGTTAGGCAGGGATGTGTGATGTCTCCAGATCTTTTTTCCCTGTACAGTGAAAATATTTTCAGAAATGAGGAGGATATAAATGGAATCAGCATTGGAGGACGAAACATCAATAACATTAGATATGCAGATGATACAGTATTAATTGCAGAAAATGAGCAGGACCTGCAACAATCAGTAGATGCGGTTGTTGTACACAGTGAGCAACTGGGGTTAGAATTAAATTGTAAAAAGACTCAGGTTATGGTCGTCAGTAGGAAGGAAGAAGTGCCACAATGTAATATACAAGTAAATGGAAATATTCTTCAACAAGTGAATCGGTACAATTATCTTGGAACAGTTATAACATCTGATGGGAGATGCCTTGAAGAGATTAGAACAAGAATCGCCATGGCGAAAGTAGCCTTTAGCAAGATGAAAAACATTCTGACCAATAAGAAGATGTCAATTGAAACGAGAAAAAGAGTGTTGAGGGGATACATAGAGCCTGTTCTTTTGTATGGATGTGAAACTTGGACAATGAGCAGTCAAGCTGAAAAGCATCTGATGGCTGCAGAAATGTGGTTTCTGAGGAAAATACAAAGAATACCATGGACAGACAGAAAAACCAATGACCAAGTACTACAGGAGACAAATGAACATAGTAAACTGATTAGAGAAATTAGACATAGACAGTCAAAATTTTTTGGACATGTTATGAGAAGAAATGGATTGGAGAACTTAGTGACAACTGGCAAGATCGAGGGGAACAGACCAAGAGGAAGACCGAGAGGAAAATACCTGGATGGCTTGGCCACATGGCATGGACGAGACAGGAACACTGAGCTGATCCACGACACTGGTGATCGAGTGAAATGGCGAGTCATGACCGCCCACGCTTTCCGGCATGGCACATGATTGATTGATTGAAGTGATGACTGTGAATCTACAACCAGGGCCAGACTGCGAGAACAGCAAATTAAAAGAGGGGTGGCCAAACAAGAACACTACACAGGAAGCCAAAGAAGACTGATTAACCAACACAGAACTGGTGTCATTAGCCTCTACACGCTGCGGGATTTGCTGAGGAGGGGATCCGAGCACTTATGGACTGAATGGTTCGATGTGCAATGAGGATGATCTGTCGACTAACTAACTAACTCTACATGTAAAGAAAATTACTTTCATACACAAATGATTGGAATATTTCTTTCTTGCGCATTTATTCAGATGTGTAATGCAGATTCAGATATGAATTTGACTGTTAACCTAAAGGCTGTGCAACAACCATAAAGGTTTTCATGGACCATACCAAAAGAGGGTCATGTTTGGGATCTTAAGATTTTGCTTGATCATAATTTCAAACTGAAGAAATGTACAGAGTGGGTTAATTTTGATTCATAATGTGCTAAGTGACTCACAGAGCCTGTGGTAAGCTCATTCTTCTTTTTCCCTTGATCTCTTAAAGGATCATAGGCCCTCAACCAACTCTTTGTGCCATGACCCTGATGACGTCATGGCATAGTTAAGCCACAACCCAGGTCAGAGAGCAGAGGTTATGGCAGTGTTCAGCAAGTGAACACTGGAACGTGAAAAGTGGATACTTTTCACACAATGACTCACTTCCCAAATCAACAGGAAGTGGGGTCCAGACAAGGGCAATCTATGATTTGGTTTCGTTCAAAGCGGACCATGTCAAGTTCTAGAGTTACGGCCAAAATTGTGCCACTCTTTTATTATGTGCAAATTGTTGCAGCGTTGACGCAAGTTTTGAACAAGTGAAATGTATTGTGTTGAATGTATTGGTGAAAACGTTGCCGGAGTCTTGTTCTATAGTTGTGTTCAACCAGTTATAGAGTGTGTGTAGTATAGAAATCAGAGTTAACCAGTTTCAGGGAGCCAGAGTATGCGGCTCGTAAATACCATGTTTAAGAACTATGGTTGGTAATTCATAAGAGCGACAGAGTGGCTCTCCATCGCATTATGAGGCATAGTTGCTCAATGGCTTCAGCACCCTACCACAGGGAGTCTCTGTGGCGAAGTGGTCAAGCCGTTTGACTCGTGCTCCAAAGGTTGTTGGTTCGATTCCGGGCCGCGCCCTTCGGTTTACGAGTTAAATATTTCGGAGACTCCTGTGGGTCGCCGCTAAAAGCTACGGAGTTCGTGCTTTGTGCGATGCTTTCCGCGCTGCAGAAAGAGACCAAGCCATATGGGATAAAACCCGGTGCAATGAAGTCGACCCTGTCGACTTTTAAGCCCTACCACCCATTTACTCTATTATTCAGCTGCACATATGCGTGTCGCAGTGTATCCCACTCCCTGGCACTTTGACTGATTTGATTTTGCAGCTTAAGATTTTTTACAACAGGGGATAGCCAATCCTATGTCTACCCTCCTTAGTCGTCTCTTACACAAGCACGGTAGATTAAAGTTACTATTCTTTGCATCCCTTTAGTAACACAAAGGCAGATAAGATAATTCACATGATGTTTATTATAGCTACTTAGTATTTTTTTTCCACATATCCTTTACAGGACATTGCAGTCAACATCAGCATTTTTCAGCTGCTGTTGATGTCTTGGCAAGTTTTACATTCAGTAGTTTGCCAATGCTTTCTTAACGACCGGCTCACATACCCCCGTAAGTAACCAGCGCGATGTGATCCACTGCCGAATCTCACGCAGCTGTGTTTCGTATGTGGGTATACAGGATTATGAACAACATCCATAACCCCTTCGCCAGAGAGACTGGTACTCAGTATTAGTAATACTAATAAAATGTTAGTTCCATGTCCATTACAGGACGTCAGAGTCAATACCAGCATTTTATGGCTGTTTGTGATTTCTTGGCAAGTTTACGTTCAATAGTTTGCCATTGCTTTCTAAACAACCGGCACTCATACCATCGCCTGCAGCTTCACCCAGTTTCGAACATGGTATGCGGGGATTGGCAAATTGAGTTTGTAATTCCTTCATCACAGTGCCGGCTAATACTGACAAATCATCTGTAAAAATTACAATACTCTGATGAATGACTTCAGTAAGAATACAAACAGAATGTTTTATTGCCACAGTCTCAGCTGTAAAGTTATTTCAATAAGCAAAATAATACTGTTATTATGATTTATTTAGCTGGATGTAAAGGCCTGTGTCACCTTGGCAGAATTAGCCAGTACATCAGTGTGATCATATATCAATAATGATGAAGGGTAAGTTTCATGAATGTACTCCAAAGAATTCCTTCTTTGGTAATCAAGTTGCCCTGGAGTCTTGGAATAATTTATTCTAATCTTCTAATTAACTCTCTTCAATCTTTGGTATTTATCATTGATCTGCAGGTATATAGGTACACACTGAAGTTGAATTTTCATTTTTTGGATTACAGGTGTTATTAAAAGATATTCAGGTCAATATAACAACCTCATACAGCATCCTAAAAAGTAATTTCAAGCTAATTAAGCAACACTTTATGTGAATCAATTAACAACAAAAGCTAGTTTCATACCTTGATTAGATTTTGGAGTTGTGTAATTGGTAAAATCTGTAACTTTGTTCCAGTTATCTCTCACTGGGGAAATCAAACAAAAATTACATATGCTAGCAACAGTAACACTTAATGTACATGCTCGTAAACCACAATTTTAAAGATCATTTCTGGGAGTAAATTTCAGATCGTGATTGGTAACAGTAATTTGAAGTTCACTGCCTCATATCAACTTCTAACTGAATAATCCGCCACATGTCAACATACAGATGCCCACAAAAGACACCCCTTACACAGTGATGTCAATGACAGAAAAATAATGCATCTCAAAAGAGGACAATCCTGGGTGGCCATGGCTGAAAAGGTAATCAAGCAGATCTGTGACCTGGGTGAGCTGACAAACCAGTAGGCAAGCTTAAACACTCAAGATCGTCATTCCACTAGGGAGATGCTGTAGATAGAGGTCAGATTCCTGCAGTGGAAGACACTGAAATAAGGGCACTGGTAGGACTGCATTCAAATCTGCAAGACATTATCATCTACACAGGTGGGTCAGTGAATCGCAGTTCAAGGTCAGTGTGGGTGCAGACAGCACAAAGGATGGGGCAAGCAATCAATGTGGATAGCAGTGCTTTCCAGACAACTACATCAAGCATGACTATGGAGATCACTGTTGTCTTCTGAGCATTCACATGGGCAGCAGAGCAGGAAGCCACACACACAATAATCATATCAACTCCATGATTATACTATAGAAAATCTCAAACGGCAGTCTCCACTCTTATTAGGTAGACAGCATTCAGAAGTTGCACTTCACATCACTCAGCTGGGTGTACACACACTGCAGAGTAAAAGGTAATGAATGCACGGACCAGCTGGCAAATATTGTACCAATACAAATGGGAAGAAGCATGGACAGGTCTGTTATAGTCAATGTAGTACAGACTTGGCTGGTGAATACTGATAAGACTCTGATGCTATCTCATCTACAAGACCTGGGTGTGAAGCTTGGCCAAGCTCACCGATGCCATCTTCGAGGTCAAGAGAGGTCATATAACCAACTCCTTATGAGAACAGTAAGCAGCGACACTGAGATAGCTGCTGTATTGGAAGACTGAGAGTGTATAGGAATGCCCAATGTGCAATAGCATAAATTGTAATAACATAACACAACACAGATGACCAGATGTAACTAGTATAAATACTGGAATGAAATATGTGCCACATAGTTTACTTAATATGAACTAGATTTTCAACTACTGGAACCACTCTATACGGAGTTAGGTAAAACTGGAGTGACTATTGTGTGGCCATTTCAAGAGGCCTACTGTATACTAATAAATAACAGCACTTATATGCTGTGACTATGCCATTCAACACATCATCAATTATTACTGTGATTTTGTTTCAGTTTGTAACATTAAAATAAGAAATCAGACAGCATGATTTCAGAACCAGATTTGAATTTACTCTGGCCTAAATCAGAATTTCAGGGGGCTGCGTGGTCTTGAGGTATGGTGTCCGCCTTGAGTGCTGGAGGTCCCGGGTTCAAGCCCCGGTGACGACCGGGATTTTTTCTCGTGGACTTCTAGTAATAAAATTTCCCCTGGTCTCTGGGTAGTGAGATCAGGCGCCCGTGTGCATTGCTGCGCACGTAACATATCCCTTGGCAGTTGGAAATCGAAAAATAGTAGCCTAACTAAGCTGCCCGGGCAAAATTTTGAGTTAAAAATCTACCCAAAAGTATTTCAGGATCCTTGCCAGTGCTACGGAGTTCATGCACTGAGCTAAGTTTCTACAGACTCAAGTTTGAGTTAGGAGGAGAACGGAGCACTAATGGGTTGCACCCGTGTGCCGTGATGTTGATCCATTGACTAAACTAAACTACCTAAACTAAACTAAATCAGAATTTGTTTTGTCACTAGAGCCAGTACACACATTTATTAGTCAACTACTTGCCTCAGCAAATGAAAGTGAAATGTGAATTTCTTTAGAATGTTTTAATTTACTTTACATTACTATTTCCTTGTAATATTCCCCTTCAGAAATGAGAATATGTGCCTATATATGTTTTATTATTATTTTAAAGGCTATATTCTGTTCATCCCTCTAGGCTATATTTGGGATATGTAATGTCTATTGTTAGTAACGTATTTAGCATGGTATTGCAATACCTAGTTATCACTGACTACTCTGCAGTTAACTGAAGTAAATGGAGATACAGAAAATTTCTGGAGGATGTAGAAACTAGACTTTAAAGATTAAGAAAGATAACAATCATTATTAGCAGTAAGGATGCCCTAAATGAAGCTACAGAAGAAAGGATGCATTCAAGACTATGTCTCTGTGGTTAATTCAGGATTATTTTTTTTTAAAGTTGCGTATCCCTTACAGGACGTTGCAGTTAACACAAGCATTTTCCAGCTGTAGTTGATGTTCTTGGCAAGATTACGCTCAGTAGTTTGCCATTGAGCGACCGGCTCACATACCCCCGTAAGTAACCGAATCTCGCGCAGCTGTGTTCCTCACGTGGATATACAGGATTACGGAGAAAGTCATTAACCCCTTAGCCAGGGAGACCGGCTAATTCAGGATAATAATCAGTATAATAAAATGGATATGCAATAATTTTTGAAGAGGTAAGGAGGCTGCGCCAGCTCCGTGGCGAAGGGTTTACAGACTCAGTTCTTAATCCTGCATACCGTGTTTGAAACACAACTGTGGGCGATTTGGCAGCAGACCGCTTCACGCTGGTTTCTTATGAAATGGTATGGGTGCTGGTCCTTCAGAAAGCAATGACAAACTACTGAACGTAAACTTGCCCAGGAATCACAAACAGCCAAAAAATGCTACGTCCTGTAAAGGATATGCAACTAACTTTAAGGTGGCTGCCATTAGATTGACCAAATCACCAACTGAATACCAGCTGGTCAAGAAAATACCAAGGTAGCATTCTTGCCTGCTGGCCCTGTAGTCATGTGTTGGAATACCTATAAATGCAATTTTTTAAAACTTGATCAAAGCTCATAGGTTGACCAAGCCTAACATAGGTACCAATAAATTCCTGGGAAGTAAAGGAAGCCAATGTTATATTGAACACATCACCCATTTTATGCCAATTGGTCTATTCAAAATATAAGGCTAGAACCATATAACAAATATGCCTCAAGGTGTGTAAAACGGCTCTTTACTTTGCCTCCTATATCCCCACTATGCAAGAACGGCAGGCATTAGGGCCCTTTCCTATTTTCTGTTAGAACAACTACTGGTTTGAAAAAAGCATTATGACTAAAAGCAATGACATCTTGAAGATTGAATATTATAATTATTATTTTGGAATGCACTTTTACCTCTTAAAAATGTACATACCACTTTCAGCTGAAAACAGTTTGTTGCTGTCTCTTAGGACTGCTCCTTCACTTCTCTGCCAGCGTACTAATGACAATAAATAAAAATAATTACTCAGAACTATAAAAATTATAAATGTATGGCAAATAAGTAATTTCCACGCAGACTAACATGGATCTCAAATATACCAATATTGATAAATGAATTTTTAAAAACACAGCAGCATGATTTTCATCATTTATAACCACACTATAAATAGTTTTAAGTAAATGGTATTAATTTGGGGCAAATGCAGAAATGTAATATCCGGGCAAATGGATATCATCAGCTAGATGATGTATCAAAAATATAAAGAACACAATAGGACAAGCTACTGCATTTGATAAAATGAAAAACATTTTATGCAAGAAATCCCTGTCTTTGGAGGTTACAAAAACAATTCTAGCATGTTATGTAGAACCAGTTTTAACATATGGATATGAATCCTGGACAATAAATAAACATGCAAAATAATCAATTGAGGCCTAAGAGATGGGGTTTTATATAAGACAGCTTCAAATTCCTCAGACAGCCAAAATTAGTAATTTAAATGGTTTGAAAGAGGGACAACTTAACACAAACAAAAGAAAAAGGCAGTTATGTTTTTTTGGCCACATTTTGAGAAAAGAAAAACTGGAACATCATGTGACAACTGGAAAGATTTGTGGGCAGAGATAGAGGAAAACAGTGTGAAAAGATTCATGGTAGCCTTGTGTCATGACACTGAAGTGTGTCAGCATACAAATCAATATATGCTGATACTGAGAATGAAAGATAAGACACCCATCATCCATGTCGGTCAGTAAGCCACTTGATAATGATGAACCATATGCTAGTTTTCTAAGCAAAAATATTTAAATAAACTCACATTTTGCTACCCATCCACCTCCAACTTCAAAAAGTCCTCCGGTCTCCTTGCAACTCTCATGAGATAAGTAAACAATAACTGGTGCAACATATTCTGGTTTCAAGGCCTGAACAAGCTCTGGATTGAATTAACAAATTAACAATGGTTAATAGCAATTTCTCTTTCTCTCTCTCTCATGCCCACAAATATAGCCACATACAATTTTAAATGTACATATCACTTTCAGCCGATAACAGTTATCATGGTTTTTCTTTCATCTCATACGTTAGGCTCTTGCTAATCTTAAGACATCAAGTTTTTTGCTTTCTTATTTCTTGCGTCATTATGAAGCATTAATTTATGTGTTTTTGTTTACTTTTGTTTTTTAAACTTATAATCAAAGTAATACTTCAAAATAAATGTAACCCTAATTACAAAAAGCAAATAGTCAAAGATATTTGAGAAAAGATTGTTTTTCAATTTTTCATGAGTTTACAGATTGCCTTTCTCTTGTGTTTCAAATAGTTCCTATCTACTTCTTTAAAGCATCCTTACTGATCTTTGAAAATGGCTAAAGAAACTAGAACATTGTATACAACAATAAGAAAGAGACAAACAGCTTTCTTTGGTCATTTGATGAGAAGAGAGGCATTGGAGAACATCGTGACAACTGGAAAAATCGAGGGGAAGAGAGGCAGAAGCAGACAAAGAGAAATTATGCTGGATATATTGGGATGGTGGCATGGAGGAATATCATCAGCAGAGTTGATCCAGAAAACCAAAGACCAAGATCTGTGGAAGGTCATGAACACCTTCGCCAGCCGCATGGCACATGATGATGATGATATTGATCTTTATATAGGTCTCTTCATTAATCTGTAGAAGCACATTTCTGTAGTCTCAACAGATGTTCTTGTCTATTTATAATTCATTACGGTACTTTATATTTCAGTCATCTGGCCAGACTCTCAAGAAGTTAAATGAATATAGTCAATATATATATATATGTTGTTTGCTGAATCTCATCAGTCTTTCATATGTACCTGAATGCGGCTAGCCTCTGGTTACTTGAGTCTGACCAGCTTCAGGTGTGGTTAATTGAATCTTACAAGTATCTCATATGGTTAATTGAATCTGATCAATTTTTGATGAATTTTATTTAACCTATTAAACTGCTCAAGTGGTTGTCTGAGTCTGACAAGTCTCCCATGTGGTTACCTGAATCTGACCCACCTCTGATGTTACCTGAATATGGCCAGCAACTAATGTGTTTACCTGAGTGACCAGCTTCTGATGCAGTAAACTGAATCTAACTAGCTTCTGATTTGGTTAATTTAACCTGACGAACCTCTAACATGGTTACCTGAATCTGACTAACCTCTAATGTGGTTAACTGAACCAGGCCAGAAATTCAAGTGGATAATGAAAAGACCTTTTATGGACATGACCAAAAGGTAAGAGGTAACACATTTTCTTAATATTTATGGCAGGTCTTCTATAAAAGGCAACAAAACTGTCATTAAAACATAGATCTAAAGTAATACAACAGGGCCCCGGGAAGGTTAACCCGGTCAACAGATGCCCACAAAAGTCGGATGTGTCGGCCTAACGGCGCAAGAACGCAGCTCTGCTGTAAACAGGCACAACACAATTACGTCCGAAAAAAAAAGTCTCCAGATGAATGCAGAAGAAGAAGAAGAATACAACAGGGTAGGCACCAGAACATGTCTTGGGAAGCAAAGGTGACAGGCATAGAACTGACCACATCACCCACTGAGTGTTGACAGGTCTATACAAATATGGAGTTAGCACCATATGCCCTTGATACCTGAATGTGCGTAACAGGGCCCTTTAATTTATATAGCGCTAGTAAATTAATACTCATGTGTAGTCATGTCAAACAGAGAACTCAGCTGTGAAAGAAAAAAATAGTTAAACAATATATATGTGCATGTCTCCGTGACGTCTGCCTCATATTCTGAAGGTTGTAGGTTCGTTCCTCAGACTGCGTCATTCGGAGCATGAATGCAATTTTTTCCTGACCCATGGTGGTCATTGCTGAAGCTATTGAGTTTGTGCTGTGTGCGATGCTCTAGGCAAGCAGCTTGCTGTTCTGCAGATAAAGACTAAACCAGATGAGGTAATACAAGATGCAATGAAGTCAACCTTCTCGACTTTGGTACTTAGTTAAAAAATCTAGAAACATAACTGCATAAACATTTTTTTTTTAAAGTGCATAAACATATTTTAATAACACTGGATTATATTTTACCTTTGGACATGACAGTTTCAGTAAGTCTTGACCCTGCAGTAGGGGCAACACAGTTGCAGTAGATGCCATATTTAACTCCTTCCAGAGATAAAGTGTTAGACAGACCTGCCAGTCCAAGTTTGGCAGCACTGTAGTTTGCCTGGCCAAAGTTTCCATAGATACCAGATGTTGAACTTATCATGATGATTCTATTCAATGAAAAGAAGTTTTAAACAAAATTATGCACTACACATCTGAACTCATTCTATACCTCGAAATGTAAGTAAGCCTAGGTCAATTTCAAAATCTGCCTCAATGGGGATTCAAACACATGACCACCATGTAGGCAGGAAAGCATACCAGCAATGTGCTGTACATTAATTGGTTGCTCTGTGAACCACATATTTTTCTGAACTCCTTCTGTCTCTGCTGGCTGTTACACGTTACAGTCCAAGTTATCAACTCTTTTTGTTCTCAAATGTGGTACTTTGAGCTATTCTGCCACAATTGTTTCTTTAGCTCATTTTATTCCAGGTTCCATTTAATGCTCCTGTGAACCGCCCATCCTTTATCACAAGGAAGTTTTGTTGGAAGTTTCTAACTGGAAAATTTTCAAGTAACTTCAAAGCAGTGGTAGAGGCCTTTAAAATTGCAGCAGAAATACTCTTGATGGAGGAAATTAAAGAGAAGCAAATAGCTATCTTCACAGATGCAAAGTCAGCTGTCTCAATACTGAAGAGCAAAAACAGCACAGAACTAACAGACCTAAGAGCAGCACTCCATGGATAATGTCAGAAATCCAAAAAAGTTGTAATACAGTGGATCCCATCACATTGCAGTATACCTGGAAATGAAGAGGCTGACAGTCTAGCAAAAGAGGGTGAACGACTACCAAAGCCTGACATAGACATAACCTATAATGAGGCAAAATGATTTATAAAAAGTACTTATAGAACCAAATGGGAATCAGAGCATCCAGGCCACCAGAAAGATGATGCATATTACAAACTCGACCGAAGTGAACAAGTAGCAACCTTCAGACTCTGCACAGGACATTACAAGCTAAAATACGACTTGTTCAATAAACTGAAGATAGGAGATACCGAGGAATGTAATTGTGGATCTGGTAAAATGACAGCAAGACATTTGCTGCCGGAGTGCTCAATATATGCAGAAAAGAGAAAGATATTTTGGCCCACATCTGCTTCATTTGAGGACAAGCTCTATGGAGATGTCAACAAGCTCAAGCTGACTGCAGCTTTCTTTAACCATATTCAGGTTGACATCTAAAGGTGCGTAAGAAGTTCTTAGCCTGCCACAATTCGTGCCACAGATATGTCGGTGGAAAAAGCATCCCAGTGCCACGAAATGGAATATTGCTTGGCTAGCAAATCCATTAAATGGAAAGTCCGAATTGAAAGCTCAATTGTGTGGGCATCATCAAAGGTGGAAAAAGTGTCCCAGTGGCACAAAATTGAATATTGCTCGAATAGCAAATCCATTATGTGAAAAGTCCCCGGGAAGGTTAACCCGGTCAACAAACCCCTGCAGAAGTCTGATGTTTCGGCCTATAGGCGCAGTAATGCAGCTCCGCTGTAAACAGGCACAACACAATCACATCCAAAAACGGACTCAGGATGAATGCAGAAGAAGATAAAGACTATGATTGAATTTCTCATTACTCTCAAGTACTTTAAAGGATCCATAAGATTTACACATAATTTAAGTATCAAAGTATATTTAATTTGTTTAGTTTTGGTAAAAAATTAATTTGTTGTCCCTATTAGAACTGTATAAGAAGTATAAACAATATTTGTAAGTTGAGATTTCTCTTTACACTGCTATACATTCATTCATTCAGTAGCATGTCCTTTGCAGAATCACGCTCCCATAACAGCCTTCCGGAAAACAAGCAAGATGTCCCGCATCCAATATACCCATCTGGAGATCATCCACCACATCCTGCACCCATTTTCTCTTTGGCCTTCATCTTCCTCTCTTCCCAGGCATATACTACTCCATTATTGTTCCCTCCAAACTTTCATGACGTTTCAAGTGACCAAAATATATAAATTTTCATTGTTTTATCGTCTTTAATAGCCAACCATCTTCAATATTCAGCTTTTGAAGTATGGATGCATTTATTCTATTCTTCACCCAAGATATTCTTAGAACCCATCTATAACATTTATATTCAAAGGCATTTATGTGCTGCTCAGCTTGTTTAGTAAGTGTCCAGGTCTCACAGGTGTATGTTGCAATGGGAAAGATGCATGCTCTTAAAAATCTAATTTTTGTAGTTCTATCTGTCCAATTCCATAATTTATTTAGTTGTTTTAGTCTTTGAAGAGTAATTGACAGTCGTCATTTAATTTCTTTCATTGTGTCACCATTGTTGGTAATGACCCAAGATATTCAAAATTTTCCACCACCTCCAATCTTTCCTCATTAACATATATTTCTTTCTCCATAGTAGTTTTATCTGTATACGTTATCTCTGATTTTGCTATGTTAAGATATAAGTTGTGATTTTCACTATTTCTTTGGGTTGAGGTTATTAAGTTTTCTATACCATTCAGTGATGTTGATTGCAATACTGTATCAGCATATCGAATCTCTGGTATTTCATGACCACCGATATTAAGGGCAACCCTGGTTATATCATCTCTGACATTTCTCATTATATTTTTGGCGTACAGGTTAAACAAATAGGGTGACAGCACACAGCCCTGATGGACTCCTTGCTTGATGTCAAACCAATCTGATGTCTCGTCATCTATTCTAACTGCTGCTTGTTGGTCTAGATAGAGCATTTTTATGAGTTGTACTACATGTGATGTTAAGCCCATATTCGTCATGATTTCCCAAAGCTTCTGATATTGTACAGTTAAATACCTTTGAATAATCCACAAAACATGAGAATAGGTTTACATTAAATTCTCTGCACTTCTCTATTATTAAACACATGTTGAGTATGTGATCTCTTGTTCCTCTTTCTTGTCCAAATCCAAGAATGATTTTTAGTAGAATTTTACTTGCATGACTGATCAGGGCAACAGTTCTGTAGGTTCTCTTCCAATCTTTTGGCCATATACCATATCTTTTTACATAATGCTTGATAGATCTGTATGCTTTCTTCTCCTCCCGCTTTAATTAGTTCAGCTGGTATCTCATCACATCCTGGTGATTTACCATTCTTCAGGTTCTTTATTGCACATGCAATTTCATCTAATGAGGATTCAGGTTCTGCCTCTGGTGTCATTAGTTCATGTTTCTGATTCATATCCTCACAGTCATTCATATCACACATTCCACTGCAGTATGCCTGCCATCTTTCTAGAAATTGTCTAGATTCTGTTAAGGTATTTCCCAACTTGTCACAGACAACATTTAATTGAGGTTGAACATTTCTTGTCAATAACTTCATTTTTTTTTACATTTTGAAATCCCCTCCATTCTTATGATATTGCTCTATTTTAATACAACAATCTTGTATATGTTGGTTTTTGTCCTTTCTTGTGTTCTTTCTTATTTCTCGTGTTAAAGATTTATACTTCATCCTACTGTTATCGGTTTCTCCTTTCTGTTTCACTTCCTTTTGTTGTTTTATTAATTCTAACGTGCATGGACTGCTATACAGATTTTTATAACAATAACATTGTGTCAAAATTACTTTTTAACTAAAAACATGTTTGTAAAAAATCTGTTATCAGCTATCATCTGCAAGAAGTCAATTTTTTCTACTTTCATTCGCTTGAAATTTGTCTATAATGCAATGTTGTCTCTTGTATGAACTTCACTGTCTTTTTTAATTCACTCAGTGGTCCACAGAGTTTATCATCCACTAGTGTTTCTCTAGGCCAACTAATATTTTGGGCAGTCTTGGAGTATGTGATCTGCTTTCTGCAGCACTAATTCACATGTGCACATGGCGGATCTTGAATTCTGTTATACATATGTTTCCATAATCTAATGTGCCCTGTTCTGAGGCGATCTAAAAGAAGTAAAATTGTGTACACAATCCTTTCTGTAAAACTGAATATAA
This sequence comes from Cepaea hortensis, assembly GCA_963921405.1. NCBI lineage: Eukaryota > Metazoa > Mollusca > Gastropoda > Stylommatophora > Helicidae > Cepaea > Cepaea hortensis. The sequence goes on along the minus strand of OY992878.1, from coordinate 47,139,547 downwards.
AACTTGTTTAATCTAATAATTTCATACCTTCCAAAACCTTGCTTTCTCATGTGAGGCCAAGCTGCTCTCGTTACAAGGAAAGATCCCTTCAGATGTACTCTATGGACAATGTCTAAAGGGATAATAGCAGGAGTTAGTTGTCGTAAAATGTGATTACTTTTAGGTTTCAAGAATATCAACAAATATCTTTAAAAACTGGTGCAGAAGTGCAAATTTGTGTTAATGTCATACACCTAAGAGTTGGCGCTGTGGCTTAGGGGCAGTGGATGTGTTTCACAATTCCCCGACCTACCAAGTCAAGGGTTCAAAATCAGCTGCAGATGATTTAGAAGCAGACTGCCTTGCATTGATTTCGATGTTATGACCATCGGTCATTCAGAAAGCAATGATAAACTACTGAACTTAAAATTGCTTAGTATACTTAAAATTGCCTAGTAAATCACAAACAGTAAAAAAAAAATGCTGAGATTGATCGCCACGTCCCGTGAAAGACATGCAACTTTCTTTTAGCATACAGCTCAGAGAAGCTACATCAATTTTCTTCCTACAGGTTACAATTTCTAATATAGTGAAGAATGCTTTAAAAATATCGCTTTGCATAACTTATGGTACAGGACTGAACAAAATATTTTCAACAAATAAAGCACAATAACATAGTAATAAAATAAAAATGGTAGATTGTTAAAGTCTGTATAAAGTTGAAATCAGAAGATATGAAAAATTCCAACACAACATAGGTATATCAAATTCTTGTTAATGTAACTTTATACGTATAATAATGTAAGCATGTGCATCAGTCAACTTCTCACAACTTACAGCAGTCACTTCATTTAACCCTACCAGACCTGAGGCCCTGAACCTAACTGTCCCCCTATACCTGGGCTCCTGAGCATTAAAGAGAAAAAACCAACATGATATAGAAAAATGTTAGTTACATGCAAACAAGTGGTTAGAATAAGATGGAACCTGGAGACATTGTAGAAAATAGGTCTACCTTTCATCTAGCGCCAATATTCCACCTTTGTGTACCAATCCACCCAGCAGGATGAGCCTTGTTTCACACAGAGGTACTTCTTGCAAAGTGAGCACCAGATGTTGCTCTTCACCTTCTTGCATGGATTGTCTTTGTACGCCCCCCTTCTCTTACTATCGATCTAGCTCTAGATCTATAAGGTTCAAGATTCTCCTCATCACTCGAGCTCTCACCGTCTGTGTCACTTGAACTGGAAATGTATTCTTGATGAAATTCTGACTCCTCAGAGTCTGAATCAACCAAAGTATCGATCACCAGTTGGACTGTGAAAAGCCTAGACCTACTTTGTTTTCTTGTTGAAGTGCTTGGTTCATCAACCACTCGTTTCATTATGAATTTTCAGAATTTTTTCACGTTAAACCACACAAAGTCAATTCAAACACATGGGGGCAGACATTTGCAATGGCTAACCATAAGGTTGCATGTCCTTCACAGGACGTAGCAGTCAACCCCAGCATTTTCGCTGTTCGTGATTCCTGGGCAAATTTTACGTTCAGTAGTTTGCCATTGCTTTCTGAACGACCAGCTCCTATACCTTTTTCGAAAAAAACCAGCACCGCCGTGTTTCGAACCCGGGTATATGGGCTCGCAAACCGCGTGGGATTTTTTTCTGTCGGGGGCAAAAAGAAAATCCTAACCTGCACAGTTCGCGGCAACTGCACTAGCCAGGCGGCCTTAATTCCTCAGGCTCAAAGACCCCTCTGCCATATACCACAAGGTACTATGTTGGCAGTAAATGACAGTTTTAACCATGAGGTTTGACCATGATTCTTTGGTTATTTTTAGTTTGTGACGCACTTGTTCACGTACTAGGCAAAGTACCGAAAATTAGGTACAGTGGTATAGCGGTAGATTCGGAAATTACCGAAAAATCGGTACAGCGGTCTGGTAGGGTTAAGCACAAAGTGCAATAGCATACAACTCTAAAAATATATGGTTTTAAAGCAGATATTGTTTTAGAAGGTCAAGCCCTATGAACATATAGAACATGTTGACATATCAATGCACATTTCAGGGCACATTTATTATCTTCACACACTGATGCAGATTTCTGGACACATTATCCTCTTTATAGGATACAGTCAACTTTATGCTTAGGTTAAGGGAAAAAAACAAGTATTCAAAAAAAAAAAACATTTACCCCAATCTTCATCACTCAATCTGGCAAATGTCTTGTCTCTTAATATTCCAGCATTATTGACAACAACATCTGCAAAGCAAAAAACATAAATAAAAAAGATAATTGTGTGCAAGGATCATAAACTGCCAAATTAACACAAATCCAAATATAGTATTAAATGTGAAATGGAATTTGGAAAGTGTCATATAGTTTTATTACACAAATATAATCTTTGGCATTAAGCTTAAAGACAATCAAAAACAGATGGAAAAAGAAGAAAAACTTTGCAGAAATTCATTCAATGATTTAGTAGCATGTCCTTTGCAGAACCTCATTCTCATGACAACCTTCTGGGAGAACTTCTCAGTCATGAGCAAGATGTCCCGCACCCGATACACCCGTCTGGAGATCATCTGCCAAATCCTGCACCCATCTTCTCTTTGGCCTTCCTCTTCCCCTCTTCCCAGTCATATACCCTTCCATTATTGTTCTCTCCAAACTTTCATGATGTTTAAAGTGACAAAAATATTTCAATGTTCTGTTTTATGGGCTTCAGTAGCCAACCTTCTTCAATATTCAGATCTTATTGTATGGATGCATATGTTCTTTTCTGTATCCAATAAATATATTCTTAGAACCTGTCTATAAAATTTGTATTGAAAGGCATTTATGCACTGTTCTGCTTGTTTAGTAAGTGTCCAGGTCTCACAGGTGTATGTTACAATGGGAAAGATACATGCTCTTAAAAATTAAATTTTTGTAGGTCTATCTGTCCCACTCCACAATTTATTCAGTTGTTTTAGTTTTTGAAGAGCAATAGATATTCATCTTTTAATTTCTGTCATTGTGTCACCATTGTTGGTAATTAATGACCCAAGATTCAAAATTTGCTACCACCTCCTCCTCATTAACATATATTTCTTTCTTCACATTAGTTTATCTGTTTGTATTATCTTTGTCTTTGCTATGTTAAGATATACGTTGGGATTTTCACTATTCTTTTGGGTTGAGGTTATGAGTTTTTCTATACCATTCTACGATGTGGATAGTAATACTGCATCAATCAGCATATCGAATCTCTGGTATTTCATGACCACCGATATTTAGGGTATCATATTGCTCCTTGGTTATACCATCTCTGACATTTCTCATTATATGAGGGCGAGCCAATAAGTAAGTCACACAGTTCTGTAAGATGGCAGGTAAATGTAGTTGGTGTTTTCTACATGTTTCATTAGGTGACAGCAACATCAAATTTTATATTCCCATTCATCAGGTGGCGCTAGGTGTCTCGTGCGCATGCGTAGCGCATAAACAAAATGGCGACTGTACTTACGGAGTGTACAACCAAAGAGCAACGTGCTGTTGTGCGTTTTTTGTGGGCAAAAGGACTGCCTGCAAAGGACATTCATAAGGAGATGCTTCTTGTTTATGCTGACAAATGTTTGTCCCGTAAAGCGGTGCATAGCTGGGTAGAAAAATTTTCTCAAGGACGCTCTAAAATTGTTGATGAAATTTGATCTGGTCGTCCTGTTGAGATTGCAACAGAAGCATCCGTGCAGCAGGTGGAGGAGATGATTAGAGGTGATAGGTGAGTAACGATAGACTCTGTAGCATCTGCAATAGGGTGCTCACATGGTTCAGCATACAGCATAATGGATGATCGATTGAAATTTCCAGTACTGCTGACTAGAGGAGTGTTGCTTCTTCATGACAATGCCAGACCACATACGGCTCGGTTAACTCAGGGGAAAATTAACCAACTAAGGTGGGAAGTTCTGGAACATCCACCTTACAGCCCCGACTTAGCCCCTAGCGATTTCCACCTTTTTGGTCCACTGAAAACCCACCTTGGCGGGAGACATTTCGCGAATGATGCCGAAGTTGAATGTGAAGTGAAAACGTGGTTTAGAAAACAGAGCACGCAGTTCTATGCAGCCGGTTTGGGAGGACTGATAAAACGAAGGGATAAGTGCATCAATGTTGGTGGAAATTATGTTGAGAGATAAAGGGACAATGAATGTATAAAAAATAAACAGGTTCAAAGTTGTTATCATATTTAGTTATTTTTCTACAGCCATTTGTGATTTACTTATTGACTTCCCCTCGTATTTTTGGTGTAAAGGTTAAACAAAAAGGGAGACAGCACACAGCTCCGACGGACTCCTTGCTTGATGTCAAACCAATCTAATGTCTCACCATCTATTCTAACCGCTGCTTGTTGGTCTAGATCACATGTGTCAAACTCAAGGCCCGCGGGCCGCATCAGGCCTGGCGTACAATCATATCAGGCCCGAGAGGTCTCAACTGACTTACAAATATATTTGGCCCGAGACAGAATTTTGGGCAAAAATATTTTTAATGGCCATGATATAAAGTGCAAATCAAATTCCCTAATTAGAAACCTGAGAGCATTCTCGCTTCGATCAGAATAAGCGAAAATAAAAGTTGTGTAGTGAATGAATGTTCGTCATTATAGTGACTTAGCAACGTTCAGTTGTTCGTTTTGGATTGGCACATAAGAAATGAAAGTAGTGTAGTGCCTGGATATTGCATCACCTTTTCCCACAACGGCTAACCTGATATCAATCAAGTGTCTGTCGGTAGATGCACTATCTTTTTTAAATCAAAGCTAGCCTTTAAAATGACCAAGAGAAATGTTGATTCTGAAAACAGAGCCTTTCAAAGCCGCTGGGAGGCTGATTATATGTTTACTGATACTGGCAGTAAACCTGTATGTCTAATTTGTGGAGATTATGTGGCTGTGATCAAAGAATATAATCTGAGACGGCACTATGAGACTAAACATCAAGACAAGTTAAACAGCCTGAATGCAGAGCAGAAGCTACAGAAGGTAGAAGAATTGAAGAGGCATCTAGCATCACAGCAGATGTTTTTCACCAAAGCAAAATCCCAAACTGAAGCTGCTGTGAAAGCAAGTTTTATTGTGGCACAGGAGATCGCAAAATCAGGCCGACCATTTACAGAAGGAGAGTTTTTGAAGCGCTGCATGACGAAAGTGTGTGACATCTTGTGTTCAGACAAAAAGCAGATGTTTGCAAATGTAAGCCTTAGCAGAAATACGTTTGTTGATCAGGTTTGTGAGATGGCCACTGATGTGAAAACACAGCTGATTGAAAAAGGCAAAAACTGCTGCATTCGCCCTTTATACCGATGAAAGTAATGACATGACTGACTCTGCACAGCTCGCTATCTTCACCTGTGGAGTGGACTCCAGTTTGAATGCTACAGAAGAAATAATGGACATGAAATCCATGCATGGGACGACAGGAAAAGACATTTTTGATAACGTATGTCAACATTTAACTAATTTGAATCTGCCTTGAGACAAACTTATTGGACTGACAACAGATGGAGCTCCGGCAATGTGTGGCGAAAAAAGTGCATTAGCTGGAAGGATTTCTAACACATACACTCAACACAAAATATTCAAATGAAGAAAACATCATTACAATTATTAACATATCTGAAATGTTAAAAAAGAAATGAAATATTATTCACTCACCAATTCTTCCATATGCATCCAAAGCTGTCTGCACAACTTTGTCACCATTTTCCACAGAATCTGAAAATATGTGATACCCCATATACTGAAACAGTAACAAAATCAAAACAAAGAATACCAGAAACTCTACATTTGTATAAATAATACAAAATCTTGATTTTCTATCCTGAATAACTAAATAAAGGGGCAGAGTGGCTTAGTGGTTGTGATTTTGATCTCTGGCCTGTACAGACCTGGTATGTTTGATGGTCAGGACTGTGTGGAGTTTTACAATAAAATCATAACAAAATAATGTACTCCACCCTGATTCTGTAGTGGATTGAACATCCACCCATCTGAAACGATGGCAAAAAACTTGGAGAACATTCTTGCACAATGCATTAAAAAATCCCCCAGTAGCTGTGGTTTTTTTAGTACATAGTAGGTGCCAAGAAAGCACAAATTTCAAAATGCTTGACAAAGTAAATTCATAAAAGTCAAACAGGTAAATTGTTTTAAATATCTGATGGAAGATATGACATAGAGACAAAACATTGAATTTCCATATCCAAAGAAATGAACAGCATCATGAAAAACAGAAATATTACAAGTAAACATGCACTTACTGAAAAATTGTGTGTAGCCTGTATATCTGTTTTGATGCAAATGCTGAACAGTAAGTAATGAAAAGATGTAGCCTGTACTTCTGTTTTGATGCAAATGCTGGACAGCAAGTAAACATAAGATGAAGAAACTGGAGAATGGAAATGTAGTTTTTGAGATACTTGTTGAGAATATTGTGGAGTGAAAAGAAAACAAATGTTGAGGAGCTGAGGGCTGCTGTTGTTACAAGATTGCTCATCAATAGTGTAAGAAAGAAATGAAATTTATTAGGCATAATAACAGATAAGGTGGAATTGAAAAATTAGCCTTATATGGGAAATTGCTAAACAAGAGAGGCAGAGGAAGATAGAAAAGGATGTATGTGGAAAGCTTAAACAGCTGGGCAACAATTGAATAATATAAGCAACACCAACTTCATCAAAATATCAGATGACAGAAAGGACTATTGAATCATGATCATCGATATTTGCTCCAGAGCAGGGACCTGAAAAGAGTTATGAAAAAAAAAAAACCTGGTATCCATAAAGTTAAAAAGTTAGTTACATATCCTTTACAGGGCATAGCAGTCAACCCCAGCATTTTTTGGCTGTTTGTGATTTCTTGGCAAGTTTGCATTCAGTAGTTTGCCATTGCTTTCTGAGCGACCGGCACTCATACCATTTTATAAAACCAATGCAAGGCGGTTTGCTGCCAAATCACCAGCAACTGTGTTTTGAACATGGTATGCAGGGTTATGAACAGCGCCCGTAACCACTTCGCCACAGAGCCAGCATAAAATATGACATGAATATTTTTCAAATACTGAATAAGCAAATGTTATGTCAAGGACACTTTGACACATCTTGAGGAGTATTGGGCATATTGTGTGAGCCCCATATTTTTGTAGACTAACTGGCAGTAGAGATGTAATATGGTCAATATAACACCAGGCACGTTTGCTTCCTGGAACATTTCCTCATATCCTTTGTAAGCTGGGTTGACCTTGCAGCCCAAGTTTTGGAGGCATACATTTGTAGTATACTTAAGTCTAAAAGTTTTTCAGCTTAACACAATCATAACCTATGATGAGGCCAAGAGATTTATAAGAAGCAATTATAGAATGAAATGGAAATTAGAACATCCAAGCCACCATAAAGATGATGCATATTACCAACTCAACCAAAGTGAACAAGTAGCTATCTTCAGACTCCACATAGGACATAACAAGCTGAAATATCACTTGTTCACTAAACAAAAGATAGGAGACACTCATTAATGCAACTGTGGAATTGGTAACAAAAGTGTCCAACACATGCAGAACAGAGATTATTTTGGCCTGCAGTTTGAGGACAAAAGCTATGGAAATGTCAACAACCTCAAGCTGACTGCAGCTTTCTTTAAATGTGCTTAGGCTGAGTTTACCAAGCACAAGGCAATTTCAGAATGGTATCATATGTGACCATTATGCATAACATTATATAGTGTGTAAGCAAAGTGTCACAGTTTTAATCTCTCTCTTACTCGCTCTCACACAAACACAACTCAACAGATGTTGCCACTGAGTTCTGCTGGTTATATGCTGGTATTAAGAGCTGTTGTAGCATAATGCACTGGCTCACAACTACGATGGCCTATGTTAAATTTCCACAAAAGGTGTAGCATGATCATATCAATTTAAGCCATAAGAATAAATAGCAGAGGTAAAATTTAAGAAGAATTAAGTCATGGAGAGTGACACATGAATAATGACACCCAAAACGTTAACTGTATGAAAAGGCAGCAGCTTTACAGATACTTTATTCCCCCCTCCCCCCAATATAATCACACTCGCCACATGACTTCATATAACATTAAAATCAGTGAAGTATACACAAAGCACTTACCATAGTTAGCCACGGCTTTACCTCCCTTTGACACAATCTCATTCACCACATCGTCTGCTGCTTTGGAACCTCTTCCTTCACCAAAAGCACTACCACCAAGGTCATTCACTACAAAAAATATAATTATATAATGAGAGAAAACAAAATGGTTTTGATAGACACGACTCCTAATGAGCTAATATTGGAAACAAATTAATCACTGGGAAGCTTGACAAACGCAAAATCGAAACCTTTAACAATAATATGTTTCATTAAACACAAAGATGTAAAGAAAACTGCAAAGACATGAGAAACCTATTTGACAAACAAAATACTACATCCAAGCGCAACAAAACATGAAATTAAAAAATGAAGGACACATGTCCATCTATCATTTGCCGAGCTCCCAAGTCATATTTTATGTTAATTTGTTTTAACTGATTCAGTGTCGAGGGATAATATATCGCCAAATATTACCCCCCTTTTGGACAGAAGGATGATATATCGCCATAATACTGTCAACGTGTATATTCTGCAATTTCAATGTTCATTGAACACAAATATACATGATAATACTCATTCATTTATTGTGCATCATGTATGGTTTAAACCCCCCGTTTTGTTTGGCATTGAATCAGTTAAGAACCACAAATACAGTAAAAAAAAAACTTGCATAATTATTATATATTATTGTGGTTATTTGTTAAGCATAAAAATGACATTCCTTTGAAGTTTTAATGAGCATTTCACTGAACTTATGTAGATTCCCAAAGCTGGCTGACTTTACTTAACTAAAAAATCTTATTTGCTGTATGTAACGATAATTGTTTTAAATTTTATTTTTACTGTATAATTTTAACTTTCCAGTGATCCCTCTAGGCTTTGATCTGCAGTCTCTTGACAATGAAACATCTAAACTTGCAATGGAAACATCTCCAACCTATACCTATTCCCAGCCAGTCTGTACGTGCTGTGCTGGATCATGATCAGGCTCCATCTTAAAATGCCTCTCTGCAGATGTGAAGTTTCAGTACCGTCTTGCCCACTCCACTGATGTCTGAGCTGGCAGAGAGGAAAGAAAGCTGTGCAACAGTCCCTGTAGAGATGGTACTTTTGGACCGGTCATGTTGTTTGCATGTCAAATGAGTGCCTACCATAGAAAATGGTCTATGGTGAGCTTACCTCAGGTAAGTGAGTTCCTGATGGACCGAAAAAGCCATATAAAGACATGCTGAAAGCCATGCAGAAGAACTGTGACATTGACCTTGATCATTAAAAGAGCATTTCTGCTGATTGCTCTGCTTGGCAGTCAAATTTCTGCTGGCACGGCAGCTTTGGGATGGTTAAGAGTCGAGGAAGGTGCATGGAGGCATGCCACATGAAAATCAAGTCAAGTTACCCCTGTCTGATTAACAGCTGATATTCCTCTGCCCCCCCCCCTCTATTGTAACAGATATCTCTAGGTTCATACTGGTCTAATCAGCCATTTCTGGGTCCACTCTAAAAATTGTTGCATGTTCTTTCCAGGACACTGTGATCAACCCCAAACCCCAGGTTGATTTTTCTAGACAATTTTATGTCCAGTAGTTTGCGATTTCTTTCTGATCGAGAAGTCTGGGATCAGATAACAATGTGGCCTCTTCAGTAATGATGGAGAAGCAAAAAGTTACAGAGCATATAAGCACTGAAATATCTGAACTAGATATTTTGTCACATTTGTTTACGTTCACCCTCCTGGTTACATTTTATTATGTTATTGCTACTTTGAAGGAAACATTTGTAATTCTCCATATTCAATTTCTAAAATTGAAACAAATGCTTTGTTTCATTTTTTTTTTAAAACTGTGCATTGATGATATACTTCACCTCGACACCGCAAGGTACAAGAGGAACATGATGAGATGAGATGAGATTGATGATATTCTGAAGGTGTCTGCTCTCTACCACATGTCATTATATCTACCACATGTCATTATATCTAGCTCATGTCACTCCCTCTTCAAGCCATACTATTCGTTTGTGGGGTTTCAGTATTCTCACCTTCATTATTGTCAAGTATATTCTATTTCATATTTTCACCTTCATATATTGCAAAGTTGAGCTTTCTGATCAACCGCTGAATTAAATTATTTGATTCATCAAGTTAAAATCACTAAAAGAAACAAATATTGCTATAAAATTGTATATTCTAAAGATCTAAGAATCAATTATACGGTACATCATACTGATGGAAACCACAGATACAGACAACCAAGATTTCAGTTATAAAATACATTTGTTAGCAGAATTACACCATCTAGGTATCCAGTCTGATAAGTTCACCAATTTAAAAAAAAAAAATGTCAGGCAGGACTGTGTTCTCTCATCACGTATCTTTCCTTTGTATAGCATGAAATGGATGAGAAATGAGATGAGAAACCAGATGTAAATGTTGGGAGTAAGGGAGTTGAGGAAAAGAGGAGCACAAGACATAATAAAAATTGCTTTATGCTAATACCAAAGTGCTTATTTCAAGAAATAAAAGTGAATTGCTAGAACTAAGAGACAACGAAGAGCAGTATAAGAAAAGAGAGACTAAACAACAGAAAAATGTTATGCCCACAACCAAGAAGAAAAAGGTAGCCACAGTGACAGCGAAAGGGATAGCTCTGAAAGAAAGATTCAACTATCTGGGACCTATGTTAACAGCAGCTGGATAAAAACAACAGATGTACCATGCAGAAAAATCTAAGCAAAGGCAGCACTCTATCAGATGAAAAATATTTTGTGTAACAAATCCCTACTAGAAAATGAGTTTTAGGATGTTACATGTTAACCATATAACAGTATGCTAGTCAATCATGAACCTTGAATACCAATATTAGTTTAGAGACCACAGAGAAGGCATTCCTTTGACGAATGCAAAGAATCCCTTGGACAGCTAAGACCAATGTTCAAGTACTACAGGAGACAGATTCATAAAGAAAGGTGATCACCCACACCAGGACAAGACAATTTTCATTTCTTGGTCACATTATTCTTCTTCTTCTTCTGCATTCATCCGGAGTTTTTTTCCGGACGTGATTGTGTTGTGCCTGTTTACAGCAAATCTGCGTTCTTGCGCTGTTAGGCAGACACATCCGACTTCTGCTGGCATTTGTTGACCTGGTTAACCTTCCTGGGTGGTCACATTATGAGAAGAGAAGATCTGGAGAATGTTGTGACAACAGGAAAGATTGAGTGTATAAGTGACAAGAGGCAAACAGAGGGAGAAAATGTAGGCACTGAAGACATTCAGTGGTCAAAGAACACAGAAAATACGATTGTGAAGAAACATAATTCCTGTAACAGCCGGAATAGTACACGATGATGATGATGCTATACATAAACATTGAAAAGGCAACCAAAAGGAAAGTTAGAAACGTTCATCATCATCATCATCAAGTGCCGTGCCGGCTGGCGTAGGCGTTCATGGCTCTCCATAGATCTCAGTCTTTGGTTTTCTGGATCAACTCTGATGCTGATATTCCTCCATGCCACCGTCTCAATCCATCCAGCATCACTTCTCTTGGTCTACCTCTGCCTCTCTTCCCCTCGATCTTTCCAGTTGTTACGATGTTCTCCAATGCCTCTCTTCTCATCACATGACCGAGGAAAGCTGTTTGTCTCTGTCTTATTGTTGTATATAATGTTCTAGTTTCATTAGCCTATTTCAGGCAGTCGTCGTTAGTTACTCTGGCAGTCCAACGAATTCGCAACATTCGTCTCAGGAACCACATCTCTGTTGCTACTAATTTCCTCTTAATTTATTCATTTACATTCCAAGATTCACTGCCATACAGCAAAACTGGTTCTGGCAAAAACGGTGACGCGGTCATCTACACAGATGGGTCGGTCGTCCGACATGTGAGAAGCTCATGGGCCTTTACAGCTCGGGCCGGAGGGAGAATTGTGAAGGAGGACTCTGGTGCTTTCACTGAAACCACAAGTAGCCTGACCATGGAAGTCATGGCAGTAAGTAAAGCAATAACATGGCTCGAGACACAGACATTCACCAGGGCTTGTTTCCTTAGCGACTCAATGAACATGATCAAGAGGATAGAGGAGGGGTCGATCCGAAGAGAATGGTTGCTGCCTCTGAAGCGGTCTCGGCTGGCAAAGATTAGTTTCATCTTCGTGCCAGGGCATGCGGGAGTACAAGGAAATGAGCGGGCTGACAAGCTCGCAGGTGAGGCTACTGTGGAGGGTGGACGCGCCATGGACCAGGCTGACATTCTGAATGCTCTACGTGACGTGAGACTTTTGCGAGAACCAAGTGATGACTGTGAATCTACAACAATGGCCAGACTGCTAGAGCAGCAAATTAAAAGAGGGGTGGCCAAACAAGAACACTACGCAGGAAGCCAAAGAAGATTGATAAACCAACACAGAACTGGCGTCGTTAGCCGCTACACGCTGCGGGATTTGCTGAGGAGGGGATCCGAGCACTTATGGACTGAATGGTTCGATGTGCAACGAGGATGATCTGTTGACTAACTAACTAACTAACTAACTAAATCTGGTTCTACATAGCATTTCAGAACTTTCTTTCTTACATTCAGTGACAGTGACTTATTGCATAAGATACTCTTCATTTTCTGAAATGCGGCTTTTGCCTGCCCTATTCTGCTCCTAATCTCTGTTGTACATCTTCCATCTGATGTTATAAATGCCCCTAGGTATCTAAAATTATCAACTTGGTTAAGGCTTTTCCCTTCTATTTCTATGTCACATTTTGGTGTCACCATTTTCTTTGATATTACCATTGTTACTGTTTTCTTGATATTCAAGGAGAGTCCTTTCCTTGCATTCTCTGTTACTACAACGTCTAATAATTGTTGTAGGTCTGTTGAATTATCCGCCACCAATACTGTGTCATCTGCATAGCGTATATTATTTATATTATAACCTCCAACTAGTATTCCTGGCATCTCTTTGATCTCTCTCATTATTACTTCGCTATACAGGGAGAAAAGATCTGGTGACAAGACACACCCTTGTCGTACTCCTAGCTTTATCTGTTCATAACTACCCTCTTTATTTCCCATTTTAATTGCTGCTACGTGGTTCCAGTAAACATTCTTTATTATTTTTAAATCTTTTCCATCAATGTTGATATCTTCCAACATTTTAATCAGTTCATCATGTTTTACTTTATCAAATGCCTTAGTATAATCTATGAAGCACAAATATATGTCTCTCTGTTTCTCTATTGACCTCTCTATTAGTGTCCGTAATGTATAAATTGCATTGTTTGTGCCCTTTCCTTCCACAAATCCATACTGTTCTTCACTAATTTCCATTTTTATTTTATTTTTGGTTCTTCTCATTATGATTCTGAGTAGAAGCTTAGTGATATGGTTTATAAGGTTAATTGTACGAAAATCTTCACAATCAATTGCTCCTGGTCTTTTTGGTATAGCTATAAATACAGATTTCAGCATATCACTGGGTAAATATCCACTGCTGTAAATATCATTCAACATTTTGGTTAATATATCTACTCCAAATTCTCCCAATACTTCTAATTCTTCTATTGTGATTTCATCTGGCCCAGCTGTTTTTCCTTTCTTCATACGTTTCATAGCGTCAGCGACTTCTTCTTTCAGAATAGGTGGACCTTCTAAGTTACTATCTTCTGTTAATTCTTCCCTTTCTCCTTCATATAATTCACTTATATACTCATTCCACCTCTTCATTATAGCATCTTCCTCTAATATTATCTTTCCTGTTTTTGATTTCAAACACCCTGTATTTATTCTTATTTTTCTTCCTGTAAGCTCACTGATTTGTCTGTGCATATTTTTTGTATCTTTAATGGAATTTAATTCAATTTTTTTGCATTGCTTGTTTAACCAACTTTCTTTAGCCTTCCCACATTTATTTTTTATTTCTTTATTTATCTTAGCGTATTCTTGTTTGTAATTTTTACTCTGTTTTCTTTTGTCCATCAGTTTTAAGATATCTTCATTCATCCATTTTTTCTTAGCTATTTTGCCTTTCTCCAGTAATACTTCTTTGCTAGTTTGATGAATGGAGTCCCTTAACATTTCCCATTGTTCATCTATACTCTGTATTTTAGTTATTGCATTGTACCTATTTTTCACAGTCACTCTGTATTGTTCTTGCATTTCTTTATCTATTTTCAGAACCTCTTTATTAAGTCTCATGTTCTTAACCATTTTTTTCCCTCTCTTTAATCTTACTTTTATTTGTCCACATAGTGGTACATGATCACTATTACAGTCAGCACCAGGCATTGTCTTTACATTAATTAAAGCATTTCTAAATCTTTTATTAATTAGTATGTAGTCAATTTGGTTGCGTATTTTCTTATCAGGGCTTATCCATGTGTACAGTCGTCTTTTATGGTGTTTAAACCATGTGTTTCCAATTATCATATCATTTATATTTGCCCATTCTATTAGCTTTTCCCCTCTTTCATTTCTTGTACCTAAACCATAATTCCCCACTACATCCTCCATTTTTCCCTTCCCTACTTTTGCATTAAAATCACCAAGTATTATCTTTATTTCTTGTGATCCAATTTGAGCCATCGCCATTTCTATTTCGTCGTAAAAGTGTTGTATTTCTTCATCACTACTGCTTGCTGTTGGTGCATATACTTGTATAATATTTATGTCTATTGGTTTGCCTTTGATTTTTACCATAATAACTCTATCTGAAATACACCAGTATCCATTAATTGACTTGGCTGTTTTTTCGTCTAATATTATTCCTACACCTTTTTCATGTGTATCCCCTCCAGAATAAATTATTGTGTGATTGTCAGCTATAATTTTGCCCAATCCCTTCCATCTCATCTCACTAACGCCTAGTATATTCATTTTCATGCTATCCATCTCTCTTAGAACATTGGTCAACTTTCCTAGCTCATTTAATGTCCTAACATTCCATGTTCCTACTCTAAATTTATTTATTTTAGTTAAGATTTTGCCATCAGTAGCTGGATGACGGTCTGGTGTCACCTGTGGCTCATGACTGTCCCTACCGGACGAGGATGCCCTAAGACAGCCATTAACGTCCTTCACTAACTTTGATATATGTTTTGCCATGAAATCTTGGGAAGATAGTGTGGTGGTTTCCCCTTGCATTCCACATTCACATGGTGGTCTTTTTACCTCTGCCTTTGACAGCCATTTCCGACTGTAAGGACAAGTGAGTGCCCTGCTATGCTCAGCTGCAGAGTTGTCCACTTATTCCGGTGGATACTCGGTCCCCAGAGCTGTGTTAGCCACACCGTAGTGTGTTTCCATCCTCTACCGCGGGGAGGTGCAGTTAGGATTTTCCCTTCATAAAGTTATGGTCTCTGACCAAAACTCTCCAGTACTTTTAAAAGTTTTAATTTTAGAAACGTTGGACTGGAATATACTGAGAAATGGGGTTTTACTCTGCTAACATGTAAAGTCACTGACAGCTGTTTCTAGGAGTGAATTAGCTAAGCATGTGGATTATTGATTATCATGGTGAAACAAAAACCAGTCTTGCTTACCAACAACTGATGCTCCTCTTTCAGCAAAAGCTAAAGCATAAGCTTTCCCCAAGCCTACAAGAAATCAGAAATACACAAACAAAAGTAAATGCATAATTATACTTCAACTTTTAATATACCATGTGCCACTTAAGTGGCTCAAACATCACCTCTAAATAAAACAAACTTCACATAGAGTAGCTCCAGTAGTGGAGACCCCATCTTTTCTTTTTTTTTTTTTTTTTTTTTTTTTTTTCCGCGTTTTCATCCTGTTTCAGGATATTGCGGTCAACACCAGCATCTTTCAGCTGTATGTTGATTCCTAGGCTAGATTACGCTCATCAGCACGCCACGACTTTCTGAGCGACCGGCTCCATACTCTCATAAGTCACTTTTGCGATTCGAACCACTGCTAATTCTCGTCGCGTCACGTGACGAGAGTATTCGGAGTTAGCGGAGAAAGCTGCTAACCCCTCGGCCACGGAGCCGGTATGGAGACCCCATCTACATTACATAAAATAAATGGTAGAAAAAAAAAAAAGAGAATGATGCAACATAAAGAACAATGTATTTGTTCATCATGAGTTGCTACCTCCATAATGAAGGTCAGCTGAATCTCCAAAACCTTCTGTCTTGTGTCTTTACAGATCATTCATACAGGCTTCTTTAAGTCCACCTGTAGAGGTTGTCAACTCACAGGTAACATTGGCTTCCTCTATACTTTTTAAACCCTTCCAGCACATCCTTCTATGGCAGCCATGGCGGGGCAGTGGCTAGCATACTTGCCATTCAGCCCAGTAATAATAAGTTCAAATTCGCATTGAGATGTATTGTTTTAAATTGACCTGCGCTCACAGGTTGATATAGCTTAAAACAGGTACCAAGAAATGTCTTGGGAAGTAAAGGCAGTTGCATGTTATAGATCACAACACCCCTTGATAATGAGCGGTCTATAATATATAGAGCTAGCACCTGAAGCAGTATAAAAGAGCTCTTTACTTACATTCTTTAATGGGGAGCTGTATATCCTTCTATTCCAACAAAATATTATCTGAGTTTCATCACAAGTGATGTTTTCATTTCCAGTTTTTTTAATGCTTTGTTTGGGATCTGACATCTAGCCTTCTCGGAAAAGGGTGAAAAACTCAAGAGAATTTATGTGCACATTAATATCTCTTTTTAATTGGTAAATGAAAACAGCAGATCCAGGCTAAATTTTAAAATTATAAAACCCATTTACAAACTATATTCATAGCATGTGTGATCTTAGAATACACACATTTGGATCCTCACTGGTGCTACAGAGTTTGTGCTAAGATACTCCTTGTGTGATCTTTGGGAAGAGACTTGATATTTATGCGTAATGAAAGTAATTCCCAACAAATACTAAAAACGAATTATTCCCCCCCCCCCCCCCCCCCCCCCATTTGCTTATATAACCACATTTCAAAAGCTTTCTTCTAATATTATGTTATTTATTCATTGCTCATGCTTCTGGATTATACAATAATGAAAAGTATATGCAACATTTGATCATTCTTAACTTCAATTAACTTAGCTATTTCGATGTGAGAAATTGTTTCATTCAAACCAATGTATTCCCTTAGTGAATTCAAACACAGAAGCCACAAACAATATGTTGCAAGATTTATTGCCTGGCATATTTTGCTGCATCTTGTCAGATGCATACTGCAGAATTATATATCATATGAAGTGAATGAATGAATAATACTTCGGCTAAAATACTTAAAACACATATTCATATTATTTCATATTGTGAGATGCTGTTTTATATTGTTAAATGTTACTTTTGTCATTCTATTCTCTTTGTTATCAATGCCTCATATCTGCCACCATGTGTTATTAACTTTCTTAGGTATGAATACTATTGACTTGGTCAAGTGTTTTTCTATTCACCATGGTTAGGTTAGTTGTATATCCTTTACTAGACATCGCAGTCAACCTCAGCAG